>JARKHS020011876.1:0-20712 GCA_030143305.2 Amblyomma americanum
GCGAGACATTGCAGCATTTCCTACTCTCTTGCTGGAGGTTTGCACACCAGAGGAGAGCGCACCTAGAAATTCCCATTACAAAGTTGGGTCTCACTTTGTCGGTTTCCCTTCTCAACTCTTTCGGCATGAGCGCAAGGGGTTTTGCATTGCATCAAGTTTGCGAACACCTCCACAATTATTTAACTACCGGCAGATTCCCTTGCTGATTGTTTCAAAAATTTCCGCATTCAAAAGAGCGTTTGGGTATTTTCGTATGTTTAATTATTTAATTCTCAGATATTCTCTCCCGGTATTTTGTTTCTTCCTTCTCTTTTAAATTACTCTGAAATTTCATCCAAGGCACAATCATTAGCTTGACGCCAGTTTACTTTATTCTATGGGGTCTCCCCACTGAACCCTGGCCAATCCCCTGTAGTGGGTATGTGCCAAGCCTCATGGCAACAACGCGAGCCGTGGTCTTCTGCGGCAGCAGCATAGTGTTCTCGTGCACAGGCCAGCGAAATTGATCTGCTTGTGCTGCCGTGGGTTGGAATCCCAGTCGCGGAAATATTTATTTTATTATGTTAGCCAAGGTCATCCTCAAGGTCAAGGTTCACACTAATTCTGTGAGCCAGTTAGACCTCATGTAGTAGTACTTTCACACTAAAATATTAGCCCTCCTGAGCCAAAATGACAGTGACGTTTACAATTGCTGTACAGTTGATGCCTTCATAACAGTATAAAGACACTCCATAAGCACGTTTCTGACCAGCCCTGCTCGATTCAGTACCTTAAATGAGCGGCAACCAGTTCAGTTTGACATAACTAGTGTTAACAGAGGTCATCAACATGGTTTAGCAAAGCATCCGTATTTGATAGCCTCTTCTCTCTCTGTATTTTTTTTACTGTAAGTGTTTTTCACCACCACTGCCTGCTCATAATGACAAATGCTACAACTGGTTAACATGTCTTGTATGAGTAATCAGTATGAGCAAACAAACTTGAAGCATGTTATGAGTAGTTAAAGAATGGGTAATAGTGTTTAAGTTCATTGTAAATATTCACTTTTTAAAGTATTTGCAAGATACCAAGTTATCATGATAAGTACTGAATATAGAATATTCATTCTGTGATAGAAAAAGCACCAAAAGATATTGACACAAGAACTAGGGGGCTGTGCGGTTCCTGTGCCATTGTCTTGTGGTGCTGCTGTCGCCATGGAATACAAACAACTCACCAATGTACGACCCGCCGCGGTGGCTCAGTAATGGCGCTCGGCAGCTGACCCGAAAGACGCGGGTTCGATCCCGGCCGCAGCTGCGGAATTTCTATGAAGGCGAAATTCTAGAGGCCCATGTACTGTGCGATGTCAGTGCACGTTAAAGAACCCCAGGTGGTCGAAGTTCCCTTCACTACGGCGTCCCTCATAGCCTGAGTTGCTTAGGTACGTTGAACCCTAATAAACCATACCAGTGTACGGTTCTCTGTTGTATGTTAGTTATGTGCATGTTTGATACAGAGTTTTCCATGGCCACTTTTGTTAAATCCTATCATCCAGAAATGTTGAGTCACAGTCATGACCTTGTGCTGCACTGCTATCTTCTGTTTTGTCAGCCTTAAAGGTTTGCAGAATGTGGCTGTGTAGAAAAAACTTCATTGGTGCGCTGCTGCCTTGTGCACCAGTTGCCTGGCATTACGCCAGTGAATGGAGCGTGCATGTTCCCCCATGATTACCTTGGAAATGTTATGGGTTATGGCGCATGTATATGGGTTTTTCTGCGCACCCAAATTTTGTTCAGTTTTTCAGGATCATACATGTCAGAAGGGCTGGTAGCTGTTATATCAGGGCAGTGTGAATGTGAAAAAACGTACTGCAGTGGGTAAATGAAAACTAAAAATACTGGTACGGTGCAAAGCTGCTGAAACCGCTCACCAGTTCTTGAAACAAAGTGAACATATCACCACAATATAAAGCTTCTGTTTGGGCAAGTTGGTAATGATCCATTTGCTTCAGTGGTTGTGTAGCTTGTCTTCCTTTCATGTGTCCCGTCTTCTCATACTGTTTAACAATGACATCACTACTATGCTTCACAATTTTTGACCTAATGTGTTTGTCTTGGGTGGCTTGCAAAAATGGCTCAAGCTTGCACATCTACGTCATATCAAGGCCGGCATATCAAGGTCCACGGAACGTTAAATTATGGAACAACTTGGACAGTTCTCTGCATGCATTGCTAAATAATTTCAAAAAGAACTGCCTAACCATGTTATTGGCATTGTTGTAATCAAATGCTGTGTAGCCCACCCCTGTTATGCCTCTATGAGAAGAGACAGCAGTATGTGTAAATAAATAAAAAGCACTCGAATGCTTCTTCCCCAAAAAATTGATGCCATGTAATGACACCATTTTTTAGACATCAACTGCTAATCCTCATCGCATGCTTTGTAGCATTTCCAGCCTTTGTAGCGTTTCCAGCAGTCAGCTTGTCTGTACAAGAGTTTTTTGTCACTGTTTAGGCGATGTAGGTGCCGATTAAACCAAAGCGCAGGCTTAGTGCATGAATCTGTCAATAAGAGCAGCATGTTTTTTTCTGAACAGGTTCCAGTTGACCTGCACTGAACGTGTTGAAAAAATTTAGAAGAAAGTGCTCTGCAAAAACAGTCAACTCAGCATTTATTTCGGCAAAGTTTGCTAAGTTGTAGCAGCTGATTGGTTTTTTCCGAGTTGCTATCTTGTGGTGTTTGAAATTAAGCTTTCCCGTGATTATAGTATGATCAGAAAGGCCTTCTAAGAGGGTAATATTGGAGCAAACGTTTACTGGTTAGGATAAGATCACGAACATTGGCAGAACAATGCGTGGGTTCAGAAATATGTTGTTGCAATAAAAAAAACACGCAAGCCTGAGCTTCAGGATCATTAGCTGTAGCTGTTAATGAAGACCAACTAATTGCTGCAAAGTTAAGATCACCTAGTAATAGTAAGCCTGAATTAGGAAATCGAACAGTAACTTCGCTTAACATTCCACAGAATTCAATTGAAAAAAAAGTGCTCATGTCAGGAGGGCTGTAAACACCAATAATGACATACGTAGGACCACATTTCATACGAACCCACACTGACTCCAGGTACGATACGACCTCAATAAGCACAGCAGTAACCTCTTTTTTTAATGGCAAGAAGTACACCCCCACCCCTACGGCCGACGTGGTCACAATAAAATATGTTAAATTCGGAGTCGCGGAGGAAAATGTAATTGTCAGAAATCATGTCATTTTAACCAGGTCTCAGTAAGCGTGATGATAGACAAACTGCTTGAATCGATTAGTGAAGAAAGAGCCATGTATTCAGATAGAACACCTCTTATGTTAGTGTACAGAAAACTAACATCCATATCAGTGTGACGCTGCATGTGACCGAGGGTGTGGTTTGACTACCAATTTATGAGGACTGGAAGGAATACATCACTCGTCTGACATCCGCACTGTGCAGAAAGTTGTGTGGACTCTGTTGTGCAGCTCCTTAACTTGTGTTTCAAACATAAAACTCGCAGTGCCTTGGTGCGAAGCACATTGTAGGAAATGGCTTGTTTGATGAGATCGGGCCTGGTCTCGCAGCGTAAGTAATCGTAATTTTTATTTTTGGTAAAGTACACAGACAATGAATACAGAGGAAAGGATGATGCACTGCTGCTGCTGCTTGCCATTTACTGTTCGCACTCTTACACAGACTTATGCAGTAAAGAGTGCTAGAACTGTGAATGCATAAGAATCATCATCATGACTGCAGGTTTCTGCAGTAAAATGTCGGCAATAGTAGACGTGCATTTTTCTCTTTTCAGACTATGAATTATTTCTACTCAGACAATTTCTCGGGTTATCAGAAATGTTTCTTCCTGTTACAATATGTCAAAGATATGTTGACACCTGCATACTCTGCAATTAAGGTTGGGGAAACCACCAATCTCTGACTTTTACATTTTTGCTATGCTCGTGAAAACAATAATTTAAATGTACCCCAGTCTGTCGTTAAAGAAACGGTACCTAATACAGCGGGATCCAATGTACAAGGAATCCTGTGCACTGAACAAATGTGATGTTATATTGTTTTTTTCCGCATTCTATTCGTGCAAAAAATGGTTGGCCTAGTTACCTGGCATAACGATTGCGGCTCGTTTGGCACAGAAAGCAACCACTTTGACATTGAATCGCTGTCCGATTTTCTCTTGGCTATATATATATGGCAGTTTGGTTGCTCTGAAGAGCAATGAGGAGACAGTGCCTTTGTTAAAGGACTGCTTCCATACAATTCAGTCCACCGTAAACTTGTGAAGACATCTTTTGAATGTCATTTTCACACCATGTTGGCATCGGGGCCTCAAAGAATTCACACTTAGCAGAAGCACAGTACCTTAACTATGTTTTGGCCAATGTTGGTGAAGGCTTCATTGATATAGTCTGCAGAGCACCTCAGCTGTTGCATAGCTTGAACAAAATCAGGCAGCGAACCAATATGTCAGTGGCTTTCTTCTGCAAAGCACTAGCCGCATCACTTTCTTGGATGACGAGGGCAACAACTTCTGGGAAAAAAGTGTACAAAGAAATATGTAATGAAAAAATTCCACTGCACAATATTCAGTGTATTAGACCCTGCTGTCATCGAGCAGGTGTTCAGAAGGGCACACTGGGGTACATATTTTTTCCGCTCCTCACGCCAGTTTAGCCTGAGGCCGCAGGATGTGAAAATAAATTTTCAAATGACCACCTCCATAAGCATTTCAACATTGTAAAGAAAATAATGGAAGCTCCGTCAACCTTTGTTGCACCAACCTGCGCCTGCAAAGAGAACAAAGCCACTCAGAAAATAATGAAAACAAAGCTGTTCACTTGCATTGTGATGACCACTCGGGAAAAAAAAGCACACAAGAAAAACAGTTGCAGTGAAAATTAAGCGGTGGATTGGTCTTGAGATATGACTGCCTTTAAGTGCAGAGGAACTGAGCTTAACAGCAGTTCAAAGCTCTAAATTTACAAGTATAAGCAGCAAGAACAATTTAATTTAGTCCAACCAGTGAGGAATGAAACCGAAATTAAACTTTCGGAGTTAGACAGGTCCAACACTTGACTTTAGCTTTGACGCAGACTCTAGCATCGATACTGCCAGATTCGGGAACGGCTCATCTCAGCAGTGCAGTGTCTGTCATTGTGCATACATTCTGCACAAGAATTGGAATTTAGTTAGGGAACCTGCTAATGGTGCTATCATGAGTACAGAACCATATGCAAACAGATAGGTGAACCGGGGAACCTATAACTCCAGTACAAAAGGGGCAAACGCACACAGACACCTGAAAGATTCTGCATATCCAACAAAGCCCACATATACATTGGCTTACCATCGTTGTCACAGAGCAGACAAGAAATCACATTCCTCACAGGGAGGTCACAGGAAAATGAATGTGCGCATCAATGACATCCTCCTCTTGAGTCTGCAGGAATGCCTGCAGCTGATGCAGTAGACCCAGGAAGTGGTGAATAACTGGTGAACAAGCAAGTTGTCTACAGGGCCACTGTGGATACAACAGCAAACACAGAATCGGACACCCAGTGCGAATCCTGGCATCATGTCTTTCACGGCCTATGAGGCACTTCGCACCGCAGTGCAATTTTTGCAACCGGGGAAATGTTCAAGTTTCTAAGATTACAACTTGGAAAAGCATAATGTAATCCCTGTGTATATATCTGAATAAATGCGTCTTTGTTTTATTTTTCTTCCCAACTTTTATGGACAGTTTTGATGCGGGATCAAAGTACCATATTAACGAGGCATGCCTGCATAACCATGCAGTATCCGAAAAACACCACCTGGTTTTGCATGATATGCATGGCCTTCCTGAAGAACGTTCCTCATCCCTGCTATGAGAAGAAAAAAAATGCAGGAATGGCAGAGCAGTAAGTTGAGCACACAGAAAAGGTATTATGCAAAACTTTCTGAAGTAAACAGTAGCCAGCCAAACAAGCTTCAGTGTTCATTTTCAGAGTCCTTTCAATATTCCTGTTATGAGGAAGCCCACTAACTTTGCATGCATCTTCTAATGTTGTGGCTGCATCAAAGGACGAACAGCACGATAAACACTGCCACTATAGTGGGAGCGATGTATAAGGAGACTGTTTGGATACCAATGATGACAGGGGGGGTTACCTTTATCTCGGCCATGGAAGAACAGATGTGGTAACTTGCAGATAGTGGCTACATACAGAGTGCTACAAGGTGGCATTTCTGGAGCGCACCCATGGCAATAAACAGTCTCGCAGTAAAGATACTCCTGCATCATGGTCGGCTGCTGAACTGTCAAGCAAGAGTGATTTCTGCATATTTCCAACCAGTCTGCTGGCGCTTAGTGATTGCAAAGAAAATGACCACTGCTTCAAACTACATTTCTGGCCATGTGCCACTCTGTGTCAAAAAGAGGTGGCACCTTGCCCATTTTCAAATTTCACTCACACTTGACAAGGAAATGTGAGAACCAGTCAAAAAGAAAGGCAATGAGCAAGCAATACGGCACTTGATGCAGAAGAATGCTCCGTTAGGCAAGTATCTAGGCAGAACACCTTAACAAAGAAAATTGCCTGTTTCTTGAATGTTTTGTCACAATTCACAGGCACCTAGGTTCACGAAACAATTTTTTTTACAGTACTTCCCAGTCAATTTCAAGAATTAAATTTGGGGACAGCAGAGTCATTCCATGCGAAAGGAGATGAACCAAATTCTTGGCATTTTAGATTCCGCTGAGAAAATTCATGGAAGACCAGTCCCAACAGAAGTGTAGAGACCTTCTTTCATATAAAAAAATTTTTCTTCATATATCATGCTCCAAAGTGTAAGAAATAACATTAATATGGGCATTTTGCAAAAATTATTGTTAGGAACCGGTCCTTGTCAGCAAAGTTTATCTCCGCATGTACTCTGGTATTGAAATGCCCTGTCATGCCTCAAAAAATAAACTGTGTATGATGCCATTTTGGTTTAAAATGGAAGTGCTTAACAGGAGAAAAATTTGAAGATTTCCACATTTTTAAAACTAAACTTGGAGTCTAAATATAAGCAAACTTTTTTGGGGTTTTGCTTGAAACCTTGATCTAGCACTGTTTGCATTAAACTCGAACCTTGCGTTGTTCTGTAATTTAATAAAAAAGTATATAGATTTCTACAAAAATGGCCACACTGAGGACCAGAAAACGCTATGTGAGCAACAGTGCTAGACAAAAAAAAATAGCCAAATGGTCAACCCATTTAGTTTCGTATATTAAAAAAACGAAAAATATTTTTTTTGTTGGCGAGAAATAAATTTTTATAAAGCAGTTCCAGCGATGTGGTGCCAGCACCTGTTACGGTCCGGCCTCGCTAAGCCCTAAGCAACTGCCATTAGCAGATGGCAGAAAGCAGAAGATGGCAGAATGGAGCCATTTCAGTGTTTTCAGTTATTCTTAAAGAATATGTTTGGGCGGAATACTCATGGTATACAGGGGGTGCCATGTTATTCCCTATAGTTATGACCTAAACGCAGGATTTTAAAAAGCCAGTCTGAACGTTGTGTTGAGTTTTATGGCACATAGGCAGCTAAGGCCATCATGCGCCAGGCTCACGGTATAGAATATAAGTTTCGTGCAGAATGTTTACAATCGGGATATTATTATCTATGGCGCAGATGGCCTAAAATATTGTACTGCCTAGTGATAACATAGGGGAAGAAATTTGGAAAAGGCTAACTGTAGAAGCCTTAAAGTAGGTCAGGTAGCCTCAGTGGCTATCCTTGGCTGGGCAAGGATCCTGAGGCTCCCAAACAATCAAAGAAAGACCTCAGCCTTCTTTTCGGGGATGAGAAAATGGCTGAAGGTGTATCATGCATTAAAGTGAGGCAGTGGTTCAAAATTTAGTTTTTCAAGTATGCCTGCTTCTTTTAAAAGCTAAAAATAGAAGGTATGTTAACAATGACGTTATCATCTAAGAGCAGTGATGGATGAAAAGGAATGCATTCATTATAAAATTGAGTGAAATCCTTTTTTCTTAGTTTTCCAGTTTCACACTGAGAATAAAATGTGGTTACCGATGAGTTCATCTCCGCATTCTTGGCAAACAGGTTTGTCTTGTTTTGTTAGTAGGAAGTTGTGCGTAAGGTGCGTGTGGCCTATTCGGAGACGGCATAAGATCACTTCCCTGAAACGTTCTTGGTGCACACACGACTTAAATTCACCTAAAACTGGTTTTACCAAGTGTAGTTTATTATTTACTGCATTGTTCCAAACCAACTGCCATTTTTTCCTTAGTTTCCTTGCTACTAATTTCATGCAATCATTATACGGTATATTTACTTTTTCCTTGCCATGAGCTTTAGCAGCACACACATCTGCTCTCTCATTGCCTTTTATTCTGACATGACTCGAGACCCAGCGCAGTTTTATATTTTGTCCTTGAGCTGCGGCAGGTACTATGTTGTCTGTGATGTAACCAAGCAGAGGGGTGCGTGCATTTTTAGAATGGAGAGCTGTAAGTACACTTAAGGAGTCTGTGTAAATAATAGCATTTCTGAAGGTTCTCACTTATTATTTTTTCTGTTGCCACACATACTGCGTAGCACTCCGCGTTGAAGATGGAAGAACACTGTGGTAGTCTATTTCCTCCGAATTCCCTCGCAGCACTGCGCTTCGTACACAACTATCTGTTTTTGATCCATCAGTATAACATTCTGTAAAACTACTGTATTTTTCTTCAAAGGCACAGAATTCTTGTATTATATGTTGCTGTGGAGTTTGTTTTTTACTGAAATGTGTAAGAGTGAGGTCACGGGTTGCTAGGAAATTGTACCATGGAGGCAGTGGACCTCGTTTTCGAGCAATGCTAGGTAATGCATCCATTACACCGAGATTTTGGCACATCTCTTCAAAATGCAGGAGAAGTGGCCTTATAGCTAATGGTTTGCTGTTGAATAGTGTTCTAGATGGGCACTTTGTGACTATTTGGTGACAGATATGTTTATGTAGTCAACAGATTTTGCCATAGTCTGAACGTGTTAGATGGATAAGCATTTATTATTTACATTGCACTTGATTGAGTCATCAGCCTCACCGAGTATTCAACTTCCAAAGCTGTGGTGTATAGCAAATGCAATGTTTAATAAACCACTTGTATTGAATTAAATGGGACACCTTGTATACGTACAAAATATGAAGGGGAGACTGCATAGTATAGCAAAAAAAATGGGTTATAACATCATGTGGCCTGAATTGGGAACAGCTGGGGATAAGAGTTAATGGAGAACACCTGAATAATCTGATTTGCTGATGACATTGCCTTGCTGAGTCACTCACGAGATGAATTGCAAGGCATGATCAATGATTTAGACAGGCAGAGCAAAACGGTGGGTCTAAAAATTAACATGCAGAAAACCAAAGTAATGTTCAATAGCCTAGCAAGGGAACAGCAGTTCACAATTGGAAGCGAGGTGCTGGAAGGTAAAGGACGTCTACTTAGGGCAGGTAGTGACAGCTGATCCACATCTTGAGAGGGAAATAACTAGAAGGATAAGAATGGGGTGGAGCGCATATGGCAGGTTCTCTCAGATCATGAATGGCAGTTTACCATTATCCCTCAAAAAAAAAAGTATACAACAGCTGTACCTTACCGGTACTAACCTACGAGGCAGAAACATGGAAGCTAACGAAAAGGGTTCAGCTTAAGTTAAGGATAGCACAGTGAGCCATGGAAAGAAAAATGATAGGTGTAGCATTAAGAGACTGGAAGCTGGCAGAGTGGATGAGGGAACAAATGCGGGTTAATGACATCCTAGGCGAATTCAAGTGGAAGAAATGGACTTTGGCAGGGCATGTAATGCGAAGGCAAGTCAACCGCTGGTCCTTAAGGGTAACGGAGTGGTTCGAAGAGAAGGCAACAGCCGCAGGGGGCGGCAGAAAGTTAGGTGGGCGAATGAGATTAGGAAGTTTACGGGGCTACAGTGGCTGCAGTTTTCAAAGGACAGGGTTAATGGGAGAGACATGGGAGAGGCCTTTGCCCTGCAGTGGGCGCAGTCAGGTTGATGATGATAATGATGAAGATAGAGGGCCTGCTCATATACTTTTGTCGGCATTCTTGGAGATATGCAAGCCTCAGTTACCTTCCTTTCAGTTTTACCTCTTGCCTTTGCAAAGAACACTGTGTTTTCAAGGGCAGGGCAGCAGCCATGCTTCTTGCATTTACTACAGTGCATTGCCAAATGGGCATACTCCCACACGGTAGGCAAATCTCGGCCTGTAGTCCAATTTGTGTTCCTTTTGAAAACGTCCCTTTCAGCAACACCTGATTGGCCAAAATGCCAGAAGCAGATGTGCATCCACTTCTGCCATTTGGAGCAGTCAGGTGCCACCGAATGGAATTTTGAAAAGAGACGATGTGCAAACAAACAACACAGAAGAAATACAAATGAAACAAGTGCAACTCTGCAACTGTTTATTCACTTGGAAAGCGAGTGAATAGATCAGCAAAAGGGCAAGACCAGACTTAACAAGCTGGCTATCCTACTCTGCTCAGTTGCCAAAGCATTACTGAAAAAGGTTAAAAAAGAAAAATGTAATAACAGTGCAAAAAATGATGTTGCCAAA
Source organism: Amblyomma americanum (assembly GCA_030143305.2). Lineage (NCBI taxonomy): Eukaryota > Metazoa > Arthropoda > Arachnida > Ixodida > Ixodidae > Amblyomma > Amblyomma americanum. The sequence continues at coordinate 10,633 of JARKHS020011876.1, forward strand.
CAGAAAACTAAACCTGTGATAATTCCTTATATTCATAAGATGGCACACAATCTGAAACATGTTGAGGCAAACTGTCTTTTTAGACATGTGCTGAGACACATTTTTTCTATAGCCATTTGTTACCTTCTTGTTTCTACTTATGCGCATGTGTGGGTCCCTCTCTGCTCCTGCCATTTTGTCTATTCCTAGGTGAATAAACAGTTGCACTTGTTTCGTCTGTCTTCCCTTTGCGTGGTCTGTTTTGCGTGTCTGTTTTCAAAACCATTACCGAATGGGATGTTTTTGAATGTGCTGCAAGTTGGAATAAAGGGCCTTGTTGATGGCAGTGAGGTACATTGTGTTTACTTATGCCTTTTTTTTAACTGTTTCATCTCCTAATCTTGGTCAACCTTGAGTACACCTCGGCAAGCTTACGAGAGGAGGTCTAAAATTTCTGGCGGCTAGTTAATAGAACGAAATACAAGGGTTGTACCAAAAGAGTTTATTCATTGAAACATCTCAACATATCTGCCACTGATGTCAGTGCATTTCTTGTTGTGACAGATTTATTTCTCCTAATGAGCTTTGAAATCATTCCTTTGTAGATTTTGCAATTCACTGTTCCCAGTGGCAGTGATCTCATTTCTGGAAATAAACAGTGGTCCTAGATGAATTTTCATTCGCAAGATGCTGTTGGAGTTCGACAAGTCAATAGATAGGCCTGAGACCATAGTGAAAATGGTACAGTATCGTTGTTAATTTTTGTTCTTTCAAGAATGCTGCCGTTGTCTTTGCACCATCTCCACTTTTTTCTCATATTTATAGTCAGTATGTGTATATGAAAAAGCACCATGAAGCAGTTATGCCTCTAAAACGACATAAAAACACCACTCTAAGCTTGACAAGACAGAAAATTCATGCAGCAGAATGTATTGCCAAAGTCCACAAAAATTTGGAGCTCCTCGCATAAATGGCATTCAAAAACATAGGCTCACTCGTTACCTGCCTGCAGCTTTCTTGACGTGAGCAACATAATGCAGGTAAGGCATGGAACACACTCGCTTCCTCTCTTCATTGCTCTTCAAATGCTGTGTGTGTGTGTAGTTCTCATTTCTCCTCCTTCCTTGCTTTTTCAGTTTTTTTTAAAGGACTATACCCACAAAATCTTTGCTTGCGTGTTTTCTTGTTTGAAACGATCCGTTAAACATTAGTATATATGGATCACTCCGTACACATCACAGCCGCTAAAAAACTTACAATCGAATTTCCTCTTGATGCTGTTTTGGTTCCAGCGGCTAGGAGATGGTTGTGATATCAAAGGTCGGTGCACGCCACATGCGGCATAAAAGAAAAACAGCAATACAACTGCTCCTTCTTTGTTTTCATGAACTGCAATGCTAAAACCAGCCTGTCTCAAGAGTGAGAATGACTACAAATGAAGAAGCAGTGACCTATACTGACCTTTGATGTCATAGCCATTGTCTGGCTGTCTGAACCGATACAGCATGAGAAAATAAATTGAATTTTAAATCACATAGCAGGCCTAGCTAAATACCACGTGGTGATCCATGTATTCTAATATCTTATGCTTCACTACAGAGAAGACAAGATGTAACTAAAATTAGGTGTCATTTTCGAAAGTGAGTGACAGTATGACATTTACTGTGGCCTCCCTTTATTCTTGTTTAACTATGTTCACAATACATCAACCTTTTCATGCAGTTCAGATTATAGTAACTGCACGAAGCTTATCTATGTAATAAAGTACACTACTTGTGCAATGTATGAAAGAACTCTGACTGGCACCTACAAAATGTGCCAACTTTCTTCTTCTGTCATGAGCATGTTTGCAATTCGTAACGGTTGGAGAAAGCTTAGCTAGCACCACAAGCGGCCATCTCAGCAAGAATGGAACTATAAATGACCTCACTGACACCATGCCTGGCCTCATCTTTTTTTTTAAATGCATATAATTTCATACATGTAGAATTGCAAGGGAAATTAGCACAGCTCAAAACGGGACTAAGCCTTTGCAAGTTTGTTCAGCATTACACTATGTGTATGAGCCTTTCAAATGTTGAGAACTGGAAGTGATTTCCTCACTAAATTCCCTTCAGATATAGTTTCATGCACCTACATTTCGAGCAATCTATCTCGAGTCAACATACACTGAAGCTCGGTGCAACACTAATGAGGTGTATATTTCAGTGCTTGCCGTTCAGAAACTGTACGCCACAGCTCTCTGGAATATGAAATTGCGCATATGAAAGATCTGTTTTTAGATGGACCAGCTTATAATTAGTCATTATACAACCTCACTTACACAGCTGTAGACGCGATATTCAAAAGCAATCTTTGTACAACGTACAGTTATGAGCAGGTTTTATTGCTCTCTCAGTGCATAGCAATCGTGAACCTCATGTTAACTAAATTATTTAAGGATGAAGTGCACTTTTGAGAGTAATATTAAAGTGCTCTGAAAAATTTCAGCCCCCAAATGAATGCTGCATAACTACACACAATATAAGCTTCAGTTATGACTGGGCACAAATCAAACAAAACTTAAAAGAACATTGAGGATAAATTAAAGTTGACCTGCTACTCGACAGATTATGATATTCTAATGTCAAAGGAACTGCTGTCATTGAAAACTGAGCTTTAATAAGACGGAAAACACCAAAAGGTGAACTACAGGTGTTATCATCACCAGCTGATTTTGCAAGTAAACTGCGTGCGTGCGTAGACACCAAGTTTTTGGCTTATCCAAAAAAAAAGCCAGAAAATACCAGGAGGTTCTAAAACATTTGCATGATTGAACAAGATGAAAATAGCCCAAGTTGTGGAAAATTTCTAACAAAAAAAAAGCGTCAGCACAGTTGTCCCAGATAAATTACTCACCTTCAGTTAAACTTATCCCAGTATGTACCACGCCTACGGCAGACATCGTTGCTTCACCGCCTCACCGGCGTTCAAATAAATTACCTGCGTTATCGATGCAAAGAATGGAAGCGAACAAAATACCCACCTTGAATTAAGCTTGTCCAAACGGCGCTCTAATAGTCTGATAGTCGCTTCATCGTTGCTGTCATTGAAAAGCACGAACACCCAAAGGCGGCAGGGCGCCGCCATTTTCAATCACCGGCGTCGCGTCTATAACAACGCTTTGCCATGGGAACAGCTGCTCCGCGTGCGCGTTGGCGTAGGCAACAATGGCGTGTACATAGTCGTCATGGCAACAGCTGCACCGCGCGCGCGTTGGCGTGGGCAACATTGGGCTTGTCTGCAGCGGCTAGCAAACGTAAATACGCTGCCGGAACAAGACAAGGTTGCAGTGGAAGCTCTTTCTGGCCGCTTAATCGCTTCCTAACTGGAACAGCTGCTACTGCCAGTCAGCATGCGTATAAGCAGACAGCAGCGCGGCCAAAGTGCAAGCGCAGAGTAATCTTGACTGCGAAAGAACTGTGCGATATTTGGGATCGTATCAGGCATGGCAGCTTTGAATAGAAGATTTTGCAAACCAAATTACTTTTGAAAAAGCATCTGAAGATAATTCGCAGAGCGCAATATTTAATGGATGCAGTCATGTATAGTCTGCGGTTAGTATTCAATCAAATATTGTGTGTAGGCACAGCGCGGCCTGATGCGCATTCTCGCGCGCGCTCACCCATACCCAACAATTCTTGGAAAAAGAATTTTTGATTGCGAAAACAAGGCATTTATGAACGCATTTTTTCCATATAATTTAAAACTTCACTATAACAATCAATATATCCGCCGATCAACTGATGGCACTTTTGCATTTTTTTCTTATATTAACCTTTTTACTATCACCAAAAGCGTTCCCCATTGATTTTCTATGACAGTCTTAACTGTTCGATGCGATGGATGGAAACCCTTTAAAGGAAACCTTTGGTCACATATCAGAATAATGGACCGTTACCTTCAATCTTTCATAAGAGTATTTTCCAATTTTCAAAATATTTGTCCGAGGATGTTGGACATGAAATGTTCACCCTACCAATTGAGGGAAAAATAGCTTTCCTAGAACTTTGCTTCTGATTTAATTTACACACACTTCTTTCAATTCCGGCGCGGGACAGACACGTATTATGAGTGTCCGTATCCCGGAAAGAGCACCTGCAATAAAGGCGGGAGTGACAATGCTCCCTTCACGTTGCTATACAGGGTGTTTCACTTAAGACTACACAATATTTAAAAACTACCTTTCTGAGTTAGAAGAGCGCTTTTTTCGGCATGGCATTGTCAGCGGTATAGTAAAACATAATGCGGCTAATATGATAATAATTGGTTTTTTGGGGAAAGGAAATGGCGCAGTATCTGTCTCATATATCGTTCAGGTGTCCAAAGATATATGAGACAGATACTCGGCTAATATGGGCAAACTAGCACACTGGTTAATTAATATTTCCACACTGGATGGATGGATGGATGGATGGATGGATGGATGGATGGATGGATGGATGGATGGATGGATGGATGGATGGATGGATGGATGGATGGATGGATGGATGGATGGATGGATGGGTGGTGGGTGGGTTTGTGTAGGTGGGTTTTTGGGCGGATGTATTGGTGGGTGGATGAATGGACGGACGGACGGACGGACGGACGGACGGACTGGATGGATGGATGGATGGATGGATGGATGGATGGATGGATGGATGGATGGATGGATGGACGGACGGACGGACGGACGGACGGACGGACGGACGGATGGATGGATGGATGGATGGATGGATGGATGGATGGATGGATGGATGGATGGATGGATGGATGGATGGATGGAAGGGTGGGTGGGTGGACGGACGGACGGACGGACGGACGGACGGACGGATGGATGGATGGATGGATGGATGGATGGATGGATGGATGGATGGATGGATGGATGGATGGATGGATGGATGGATGGATGGATGGATGGATGGATTAGGCTGAACCCTTTAAATCGGGCGGTGGTTCAAGCCACCTAGCCATGACTTGTGAAATTATACTCTTCACTTGATTCTGGCCACCGATCAGATAACCTTACCTTGGTTACTTCTACCCGCGTAAAATCTACTTTCCCTTCACTTTCCTTAAATCTGAATGCCTTGGATAAATCAGCCTCGCTGCTTTCCACTGTGGGGTGAAGCCCTTTACAGAAAAGTATCAACTGTTCAGCCGTTTCCTCCTCTTCTCCGCACGCAACGCACAACGTGTCTATTTCGTGGTACCTGACCCTGTATGTCTGTCCGCAAAACTCCCGTCCTGGCCAGAAAGAACAAAGAGCTTCCCCTACCATTATCATAGATATTTTGTTTGGCAATTTCCTGTTTAAGCATCCTGTATGTCCCCAGCGCCGATTTCGTCAGCATCCCTGATTTCCACAGAGCTCTCTGTGTTTCTTTAACCTTTTTCTTAACCGATAATGGCTGATTTCCCCCTACAGCTATCCAGATATTTGCTTGTCAATTTTATAGTTCCTTTCTCCATTTCGTGTCAGCATTCCTTATGTACAGGTACCTGAAAACTTTCCTAGCCAACTGCTTTTCCCCCATTTTTCTCAATCGCTCCTCAAATGTTATCTTACTGCTAGCTTCTCTGCTCTCGACCGACGCCCATCCCATATCAACCTGTACCTCCTGATTTGGTGAACTGCCATATGCTCCCAAAGCTAGCCTACCTACGCCGCATTGTTTGATTTCTAACCTTGCTTGAACATCTGGTCTCATGCTCAGGACCGCATTGCCGAAGATCAGGCCAGAAACCATCACCCCTTTCCAGATCCCTCTTACCACTTCGTACCTATTGTAATTCTACAGTGCCCTATTTTTCATGGCAGCTGCGTTCCTACTTGCTTTATTCATTAAATATTTTCATGCTCTATCAGATACTCAGCCCCATTATTTATCCACACCCCAATATACTTGTACTCATCCACTACTTCTAGCGCGAGCTCCTGTATCCTATGCTCGCCGCCCTCATCATTAGATATCACGACTGCAGATTTTTCTTTACTAAACTTCAAACCTAATCTATCTCCCTCTGTACTACAAAAGTCAAACAATTTCTGCAAATCTTCCTTGTTGTCAGCCATTAGCACTATATCATCCGCGTATGGTTGAATGGTTGCAGAATGGTTGAAGCCGATTCCGATCCTCTCTAGTTTGGTCTCTAACAGCCGCCGCGGTGGCTGAGTGGTTGTGGTGCTCGGCTGCTGGCCCGAAAGACGCGGGTTCGATCTCGGCCGCGGCGGTCGAATTTCGATGGAGGCGAGATTCAAGAGGCCCGTGTGTTGTCCGATGTCAGTGCACGTTAAAGAACCCCAGGTGGTCGAAATTTCCGGAGCCCTTCACTACGGCATCTCTCATAGCCTGAGTCGCTTTGGGACGTTAAACGCCATAAACCCACAAAACCAACCAGTTTGGTCTCTAACCCTTGCAGGTACAACGTGAACAACAAAGGAGACAGAGGACATCCTTGCCTAAGCCCCCGTTTTATCTCTATGGCCCTGATATATTTGTTTCCGATTTTATAAGCACTCTGTTACCTTTATATATATATATATATATATATATATATATATATATATATATATATATATATATATATATATATATATATATATATATATATATATATATATATATATTAAGGGTTACGAAATTCTTCACGACCACTGATTAAAAATATAATAAGCTGGGGAAGTCACATTGAAAAAGTAAAGAATTTATTCAACTTTTCGACCAGGGAGTGGTCATTATCAAGATAAAGACCAGTCCCTGGTCGAAACGTTGAATAAATTCTTTACGTTTTTCAATGTGACTTCCCCAACTTATTATATTATATATATATATATATATATTATATATATATATATATATATATATATATATATATATATATATATATATATATATATATATATTAGCAGACAAACAAATGAAATGAGGGGCTCGTTTGACAAACATATTAAGGAAACGGACAGTCACCGAAAACCCAGGTACATAGGGGAATTTTTTCTATTTTTTTCCAATTTCTAGTGCCGATCAATTGCCTTTTTAAAGAAAATTACTTATAAACCAGCAGAAAAAACAACCATGCCGCCGGTGGGATCCGAACCCACGACCTCCGAATATCGCGTCCGGTGCTCTACCAACTGAGCTACGGCGACGGCTGTCCAATCTGCTGCTCTCCTGGGTATTTATGTTTTGTTCTGGCAGTCTTGATGCCATAGGTAGCATAAGAGGGCTCTCGCACAGTTTCTGCTCTCACCATTAGATGACGTTCTACGCCACACTTGCGGCATTACAGGACGTGCTACGTCCACCACTATGGACGAGGGTGGCGCTGGTGAACACTCTCAAGGTTCGCTTACACGCAAAACATAAATACCCACGAAAGCAGCAGATTGGACAGCCGTCGCCGTAGCTCAGTTGGTAAGAGCACCGGACGCGATATTCGGAGGTCGTGGGTTCGGATCCCACCGGCGACATGGTTGTTTTTATGCGAAGCATATTAACGTAGGTTTCGGGCCTTCGCGCGACGCCCGGCGGTGGCCACCATTGACCCTGAAGTGGGGTCACGTTACATGACGTCACGTGATGACGTCACACCGGCTACAGATGGGGCCTCATATCGCGCCGTCGGTCGCCTCCCGGCGGTGGCCACCATTTACCCTGAAGTGAGATCACATGATGTGACGTCACGTGATGACGTCACACCGGCTGCAGATGGGGCCTCATATCGCGCCGTCGGACGTCGCCCGGCGGAGGTCTCCACGCTTCGGTTCGCGCCGTCGCGCGCGACGCGGCGGCGGCGCCACTATCGCTGCATCACGTGATATGTGACGTCACGCCAGAGATGAAGCGGCGCGCGCCCGCCGTTGCGTCAGTCTCTGTGCCCGCAACCGCGCCAGCGTCTTTGCGCCGGGCGTGTATGCGGTCAAGATGCCTCCAAACGCTAAGGACGTTAATAATAGGAATGCAAAACGAAGGCTGCAGCGTGCTACGGAAACCGATGAAGAACGCGAAGAACGCCTAGCCAAGCGGCGCGCTCAATATGCGGCTCGACGACAACGCTCCGAGGGTGTTTCGCATCCACTGGGCTTAACCTTGATAAGCCTCCAATTTTTCTGCTGCTTTATAAGTAATTTTCTTTAAAAAAGGCAATTGATCGGCACTAGAAATTGAAAAGAAGTAGAGAGAGAGAAACAACTTTATTGTAACACCAGTCAATGAACGCCAGGAGAGAAGTCCATCTCCCCTGTCGGCCCTAGCCGTTGGACGGGATCCCTTGGGATACAGCAGCAGCAAGGGCTTGACCGACGATGTCTTGCTGGACGTTGGGGTCTGGGCTGCGGAGCAAAGCCTCCCAGGATTCTATAGTGCGTGAGCTATCATATTTAGCCGGGCACGTCCACACCATGTGGACCAAATTTGCTGGCTGATCGCAAAATTTGCACTTTGACCTGAAAAAATTCCGCTTTGTACCTGGGTTTTCGGTGACTGTCCGTTTCCTTAATATGTTTGTCAAACGAGCCCCTCATTTCATTTGTTTGTCTGCTAATAGCTTAACGGGGTTCTCGGTTCTGGCAGTCTTGATGCCATAGGTAGCATAAGAGGGTTCTCGCACAGTTTCTGCTCTCACCATTAGATGACGTTCTACGCCACACTTGCGGTATTACAGGACGTGCTACGTCCACCGCTATGGACGAGTGTGGCGCTGGTGAACACTCTCAAGGTTCGCTTACACGCAAAACATAAATACCCACGAAAGCAGCAGATGGGACAGCCGTCGCCGTAGCTCAGTTGGTAAGAGCACCGGACGCGATATTCGGAGGTCGTGGGTTCGGATCCCACCGGCGACATGGTTGTTTTTATGCGAAGCATATTAACGTGGGTTTCGGGCCTTCGCGCGACGCCCGGCGGTGGCCACCATTGTGGCCACCATTGACCCTGAAGTGGGCTCACGTGACATGACGTCACGTGATGACGTCACACCGGCTACAGATGGGGCCTCATATCGCGCCGTCGGTCGCCTCCCGGCGGTGGCCACCATTTACCCTGAAGTGAGATCACATGATGTGACGTCACGTGATGACGTCGCACCGGCTGCAGATGGGGCCTCATATCGCGCCGTCGGACGTCGCCCGGCGGAGGTCTCCACGCTTCGGTTCGCGCCGTCGCGCGCGACGCGGCGGCGGCGCCACCATCGCTGCATCACGTGATATGTGACGTCACGCCAGAGATGAAGCGGCGCGCGCCCGCCGTTGCGTCAGTCTCTGTGCCCGCAACCGCGCCAGCGTCTTTGCGCCGGGCGTGTATGCGGTCAAGATGCCTCCAAACGCTAAGGACGTTAATAATAGGAATGCAAAACGAAGGCTGCAGCGTGCTACGGAAACCGATGAAGAACGCCTAGCCAAGCGGCGCGCTCAATATGCGGCTCGACGACAACGCTCCGAGGGTGTTTCGCATCCACTGGGCTTAACCTTGATAAGCCTCCAATTTTTCTGCTGCTTTATAAGTAATTTTCTTTAAAAAAGGCAATTGATCGGCACTAGAAATTGAAAAGAAGTAGAAAAAATTCCGCTTTGTACCTGGGTTTTCAGTGACTGCCCGTTTCCTTAATATGTTTGTCAAACGAGCCCCTCATTTCATTTGTTTGTCTGCTAATAGCTTAACGGGGTTCTCGGTTCTGGCAGTCTTGATGCCATAGGTAGCATAAGAGGGTTCTCGCACAGTTTCTGCTCTCACCATTAGATGACGTTCTACGCCACACTTGCGGTATTACAGGACGTGCTACGTCCACCGCTATGGACGAGTGTGGCGCTGGTGAACACTCTCAAGGTTCGCTTACACGCAAAACATAAATACCCACGAAAGCAGCAGATGGGACAGCCGTCGCCGTAGCTCAGTTGGTAAGAGCACCGGACGCGATATTCGGAGGTCGTGGGTTCGGATCCCACCGGCGGCATGGTTTTTTTTCTGCCGCTTTATAAGTAATTTTCTTTAAAAAAGGCAATTGATCGGCACTAGAAATTGAAAAAAAAATAGAAAAAATTCCCCTATGTACCTGGGTTTTCGGTGACTGTCCGTTTCCTTA
>JARKHS020011877.1:0-40000 GCA_030143305.2 Amblyomma americanum
GTGCCGCGACACCGACGATCGCGAACAGGCGATGCAGGTGTGATGAGATAGTTTACAGGGGAAGTTTGTTCCAGAACCGTGTACGGGCCAATAAAACGGCTCAGAAACTTTTCACACAGGCCGGGGATGCGAGTAGGTGTCCAGAGTAGCACTTCGTCTCCAGGGCGGAAAGACACTGAGCGATGAGTCGCATCATACGTGCTTTTCCTGGAAGCTTGAGTGGCTTCAGTTTGAAGGCGGGCACGATCACGGCAGTGGGCGATACGAGACACGAACTGTTCGTGGGAAGGCGCGGCAGAAGGAGTAGAAGCTGTGAAGAAAGATGCTTCGAGGGAGAAGGTAGGATGGCGGGCATAAACAAGAAAAAACGGAGAGTAGGTGGTGGTTCGTTGAACGGCAGTGTTGTAGGCGAAGGTTACAAAGGGGAGTAAAGAGTCCCAGTTGTTGTGCTGAGGGTGAATGTAGGTGGATAGCATATCAGAAAGGGTGCGATGAAAGCGTTCTGTGAGGCCATTGGTCTGAGGGTGGTAAGGAGATGTAGTTTTATGCACCGTGCCTGAAGCATGAAGCACTGCGGCGAGGACGGTGGAGAGGAACGACTTGCCACGATCGCTAAGGAGGAGGCGAGGGGCGCCGTGGCGAAGAAGTATGGTGTGGAGGAAGAAGTTGGCGATTTCGGAAGCGGAGCCGGAAGGAAGTGCTGCGGTTTCAGCGTATCGGGTGAGGTGGTCAACGGCAGTAACGACCCAGCGGTTGCCAGCTGGAGTCAAGGGCAGGGGTCCATACAAGTCGATTCCGACGACTTCGAAAGGTGTGGAAGGACATGGGAGAGGTTGCAAGAGACCGGCAGGAGGCGACGTAGACCGCTTGCGTCGTTGACAAGGGATGCAAGACGCTACGTATTTTAATACTGAGGTTGAAAGGCCAGGCCAGAAGAAACGACGTTTGATGCGGTCATAGGTTTTGTGGTACCCAAGGTGACCTGCGGTGGGGTCGTCGTGGAAGGCTTGTAGAACTTGAGGACGCAGGGAAGAAGGAATTACGGGAACCCATGTGTGGCCCAGTGGGCTGTAGTTGTGCCAAAATAATGTGCCATCCTGTAACTTGAAATTTTTGAGCCGACGACGGAGACGGGCATTTGGAGGTCTAAGAACACCGCTGAGACTATCAATCAGCTTTTGACAGTAAGGGTCAGCACTCTGGTGGTGAGCAAGATTGCAGTGTATATCTGGCATGGGAGCAATAGAGGCGGCGCTCAAAGACTGCATAACTGTAGGGTTTAAATGGCTTGACTCCGTTGGGACAGGAGAGGAATGCGAGGACATGGGTTGCGACGGCAAAGCAATAGGGCAACGAGAGAGAGCGTCGGCGTCCTTGTGCTTCTTGCCCGATTTGTAAGTGACAGTAAAGTCGTACTCTTGAAGGCGGAGGATCCACCGCCCGAGACGACCGGACAGATTTTTCAAAGTGGATAACCAGCATAGGGCGTGGTGGTCAGTGACGACTGTGAAGTGACGGCCGTACAGGTAAGGACGAAACTTCTGAACAGCCCAGACGACGGCGAGACATTCTTGTTCGGTAATAGTGTAGTTTTGTTCCGCAGAAGTCAGAGTTCGGCTCGCATAGGCAACAACATTTTCTGTAGAGGTGTTTTGGCGTTGCAGAAGGACAGCGCCAATGCCATGGCTACTGGCGTCGGTGTGCAAAATTGTCGGTGCTTTATCATCAAAATGGCAGAGGACGGGACCCGAAGTCAGAGCACGCTTCAGAGTTTCAAATGCTTCTTCGCAAGCAGGAGACCAGATGAAAGGCGTGTCGTTGTGAAGAAGCGCATGTAAAGGTGAGGCAATAGAGGCGAAATTGCGGATGAATCTGCGGAAGTATGATGCCAAGCCGAGGAAACTGCGGAGATCTTTGACCCGAGTTGGACGGGGAAAGTGCAGCGCAGCAGCGATTTTTTCAGGGTCAGGCTTAATTCCTTCGCTGCTTACGAGATGGCCAAGAACTTTAATGGATTTTGATGCAAAACGGCATTTCTTCGTGTTTAGCTGTAGGCCAGCGCTGGAAAGTGCTGTCAAAACTTCATCGAGACGAGTAAGGTGATCAGGAAATGACGAAGAAAAAATGACGATGTCATCTAAGTAACAGAGACATGTTTTCCATTTGAGGCCGCGGAGAACTGTGTCAATCATACGCTCGAATGTAGCAGGAGCGTTGCAGAGTCCAAAAGGCATTACATTGAATTCGTATAAACCGTCCGGTGTTGCAAAGGCGGTCTTCTCTTTATCATCTTCATTCATGGGGATCTGCCAGTAGCCTGATCTTAAGTCAAGGCTGGAGAAAAATTGGGCACCTTGCAAACAATCGAGGGCGTCGTCAATTCGAGGGAGGGGATACACATCCTTACGAGTTATTCTGTTTAGAGCACGGTAATCTACACAAAAACGAACCGAACCGTCTTTTTTTTGCACTAGCACAACAGGCGATGACCAGGAACTAGACGATGGGCGTATGATGTTGCGTGCAAGCATGTCAGCAACATTTTCCTGAATAACTTTGCGCTCGGTTGGAGAAACACGATAAGGCCGGCGTCTAACTATGCTTGATCCGTCGGTGAGTATGCGATGCGTTGCTGCAGCGGTTTGACCCAGTGTGCCGGAATTGACGTCGAACGAGTCTGCGTGCTTGTTCAATACAGCGAGCAATGCGTCTGTCTGGTCTGTTGTCAGGTCGGTGCTGATCGTGTGGCGAAGTGCTGCACTGAGCGAGGCAGGGGATGAATCAGAGCGATCGGAGGTGGAAATGGGAAGAAGTGTGACAGGCTGGGCGGAAGCAATTGATGCAACAGTAGAGTCGCGTCGCAGAAGAATGGGCTCTGATGTGGTGTTGAATGCGGCGAGAAGAGAAGAACCGCTGGAGAAGCGAAGAAGGGACACGATGATGATAATACCTCTTGACAGGAGACGAGGGCTGGGTGTAATCAGGACGTCGCCATCGGTGACGGCGTCAGAAGTCACAGATAGAATATCTTCGTTGCCCGGATAGAGGACGTGATCGGCAAGCATAACTACACGGGAAGAAAGTGGTTCTCTATCGGCAAGAATGTTGCATTCAGTGACTTCAATAGTGGGAGGGGAACACGTAATGACTGCTGAGGCGTTTTGGAGGAAATCCCAGCCGAAGATGAGTTGATGGACACAGGAGGATAGGACAGCAAACTCAATGAAGTGCAAGATGCCATCAATGGTGACTCGGGCTGTACACGCTCCACAAGGGTTAATATTCTGTCCATTTGCAGCACGTAAAGGAGGACCGGTATAAGGTGTGCGCACTTTTCGCAGTTTTAAACACAAGTCAAGTTTCATAATAGAAATAGCGGCGCCGGTATCAATTAAAGCTTCCAGTTCATGTCCCTCAAGGAATACAGTCAACATGTTTGATGGGAGCAGAGGAGGAATTGGAGCGACGACAGGCGGTGCAGTTTTACCTCCGGAAACTGCACAGGTTAGTTTTCCGTTTGGCGGGCAGAAGCTGAAGATGGAGGGCGAAGGGGCGACGAAGTCCGGCGAAAGGGTGACGGGGAGCGACGACGCGATGGCCGTGCTGTCCTAGACCGGTCAGGAGAAGTCGACGGGGAGGAAGAGGGACGGAGGTCATTATCGGTGTAGTACTGGCGAGGAGGAAGCTGGTAGGCGTCGTCACGTCGAACGTACCCATAGCTCGCACGCTCATCTCGCAGTCGTCGGCGACAAACGCGTGTTACATGGCCGCGGATTCCGCAGTAGAAACATACTGGACGAGGTGGGAGAGGCCGCCAATTACCATACACCGGTGGTCGCGGGGACAGGGCGGCGAGGCTGGGTGGGACGGGCGCGTGATGGACAGGAGGACAAGGAGGAGGAGCCGCAGTGACTTCAGCATACGTCGGAACGTAGGGAGGGGCTGGTGGTTCTGTAGCCATGGGACGATTGAGTGAAGTAAGCTCCTCCTTGATAATGCCACGCAACCCAGTAGATTGAGCAGGTGGGCGTGAGAAGGCAGGAACCGACGAAATATCATTGTGGAGCTCTTCCCGTATTATAGATCGTATGATGGTGCGCAGATCAGTTTCGGGAATTTGGCTCGGATCCCAGGTGTTGTTGAGGCGGCGCGACTGTAGATAGTCAAGTCGCTGGCAAGTGGCACGAATGTCTGCCACCGTGACGGGATTTTGGGCAGCTAGAGCTGCGTAGGCAAAAGAGCCAATTCCTTTTAAAATATGTCCGACACGTTCAGCCTCGACCATGCCATTGTTAACTCGCCGGCAAAGGGCGAGTACGTCCTCAATGTATGATGTGTATGTCTCTCCTGGAAGCTGCACACGGGTCTCTAGCTTCTTTTGAAAAGAGGTCGGACCAGCACCAACAGTTCCAAATATCTGGCGGATCTGTGTCGTGAATTGAGGCCAGTCAGGAATGGCGTCCTCATGGTTGAGGAACCACGTCTTAGCCACGTCACTCAGGTAGAATGAGACGTTGAGTAGCTTCATAGAAGCGTCCCAACCGTTAAAAGCGCTCACCCGATCGTACTGCTGTAGCCAGTCTTCGACGTCGTCACCGCGGAGACCGGCGAAAACCGGAGGGTCGCGCTGACGTGAGGTAACTGACCAAGTTGGGTGGGTCAAATGGTGCTGAGCAAGTGCACCTTGGGACGTCAGTGGTGCAGAGGTGGCATGGGCAGCCGTGGGATGCCCATCGGTAGCTACAGGCGCCGGAACGGTGAGAGCAGGGGGATGTGACTGCGCCATGGCGGTTGATGTGCCGCCAAGAACACGACCGGAACGGAGCTCCAGGGGGTGCCGCGTTGAGGACGCTGGGATCAGGAGTCACCTCCACCACTTGTGAGGCAGAAGAACGCACCAGCAAATTCACCTTTTTACTTCAGGTAGGCCGAAGCAGCAGCTACCGACTAGTCACAGCTTAGCAACACTTCGTCTTCTTCGCACGACCCGATGACCGATGATGATTACGCTGAGATGAAGATGAAGGTCACTCACAGTACCGATGATGATTACGCTGAGATGAAGATGAAGGTCACTCACAGTGCTTACAATATATAATATACATTCAACATTAAACTGATTGACAAGAACAAAATAGAAATCATTCACCGAAACAAAGGTGGGGCAAATTTAACGCGCTCCTTGCATCCTTAAGGATGTATTAAGGCAGGATGCTTTCGTGGCGTCCATTCTTAAATACGTCTTAGTAAGGAGCCCTAAGCAGGCCACCCTTGGAGCCCCCTTTATTGAAGTAGGCACACAGCAACCGCCATGCATCCATTTCTACTATTGCACTTGGACGCGTACTCACCACTCGCTCTGGGCTTGTGGAGTAGGGCGGCTCAGGTGGACGCGACTACGACGATTTCATATTGGCGGCTTCTTCCGCAGCCTGCAAGTTCTATACAACGCCGCAAGATTCGCTCCTGGTGATATGTGCACTTAGGCGCCGGCGACAGAGCTGCGCGAACATTAACTTCACCCGCTGCGCCATGGCTGCGCCCTAAACAATTCGAAGCTGCCAGGCGAGCTGTGTTTTCCTGCCAAGCTATCTAGAGGTATAGAAACAATCCCCTTGTAGTACAAAGAGATCACATATAAATATACCTCATAATAAATACACAATTTCAAATGTATGTTCATTTCTTTCAAGTCTAGACACAAATAATTTAATGATTAGAGGCATGCTGTAGACAAAAGACGCCTATAGACATTGGCAATCTGAGTCTGGCCATATTGCTGTCTTCACTGCTTTTCGTACCTGGGGCTACCAAACCATCCCGCCTGCCGTAGGGGCGCACCACAGCTAATTGAGCAATAGGGGACGCCCAAGGGTCATTTGGTAGCGACAGGTGAAAAAAGCAGTCCAGGGAGCAATATGGCCGCAGTAACGTTGGACAGGTCTATAAATGTTTGCTCCTCGTCATAAGCGCCTGCTACTCACAAGGACACTCAGTCTTTTTTTTTTTCAAACCTACTAACTTACTTGGTTTCAGAAGTAGACTCGTTGATTATCTCGTCTGTTTTTTCAATTTGTTTTCGATTTTTTCGATTTTTGCTGAAACGTTGGCTCAATAACCAATTGAAAGCACGATGTTCAAATCTCCCGCGTTCCGCGGGAGCTCAGGGGAGGAGAACAACGAAGAAGTAAACTTCGTTCATGTTGGCCCACGGGCGTCATGTTAAGAAGCCGGAGTTACTTCGAGCCACCCAAGCGAGCTTTCAGGCTTTATTATTTTTCGTGTCAATTGCATTGTTCATCATACTGCTTGCGTTGTGAACATACTATCAGCGTAAATAAAATGCGAACAACTGAACGTGTGGCCAACGGTCCATTTTACGCCGTCTGCCTGTCGTCGTCAGAGATAGGTGTGCTCATCTGGTTCGCGGCAGTTTTGCTCCTCTTTTTTTCTTGTTCGTTTCCTCGCTTTTGCCACTGCAGCGTCACATGCACCGTCTGCACCGATCGCAACTTGTGCAGCGCTGAATAGCTGGTGGCCACGGTTGCGCACAGCATGTGTGAAGCGAGCGCTCTTAGCTCCCTGGCCTGCAGCACTTCGATTTTACGTCCATCGTCGGCATGTTATCACCGTCTGGTTACGTTGTGAACAAATAAAGTAGACTGCTTGCATGACCCCAGAAAAACATTTATGATGGTTATTGTGTTAAAGCAATCTTTCCTCAAAATGGCAGGGTCGACATGCACGCATGGCATTAAAGACGCACCTGGGTTGCTGTCTCTCCAAGTTCACTGACGCTGGTCCCAATGAATCGAAAACGTAGACTCATTAGAGAACATCACACAGCGCCAGTTCTTCATAGTCCATGACGCATGGTCTTGTGCAAAGATTAGCCTTCCTTTTCTATTTGCTTCTGAGACCTTTGGCTTTTGCGACGGTACACAGCTTCGCAAACAGCCTCGTGTAGACGACGTCTAATACTTGACTTGCTGGCACACAATTGAAAAGTGTCCTTTACCTCACGACCCGTAATCCAGGCTCTGCTTGCTGCCCTGCCTACAATAAGTAGGCCTTGATCTTCGCCGGTAACCTGCTGTCTGTGCCCACGGGGCATGTTTCCAAGGCGTCCCGCACTACAGAACGCCTGGAAAATTCTGGTAATTGCAGACGCTGAACGATCTGTTTTTCTTCAGAATAACGCATTCCTGCACATTGTGACGGTGAACACACTTTTCGCACTCTCTTTTCGGGCTGCGCGCTCACGCCAGAACGTTGTATTCATGTGTATTGCACTGCACGTAGAAACAAGCCAGTCAGGAACTAGCGCGTTGGACACCAGCCACAATCCGATCGGTCTTTTCACTGATCGCATCGGAACGATACGCTGATAACACAGCGCTGATGGCAGCAAAATCAGAGCGCTGCTGGCCAGGGTGCTAAGAACGCTTGCTTCACCTACGCGACACAGCCGGTGCCACCAACGAAACCACCATGTGGCGCTTCAGTGGCGAAGCGATAAAATGAACCTTAAAGAAGACAGGAGCAAAACAATGGCAAACCGGATGAGCGCGCCTATTTCTGATGACGACAGGCAGGCATAGCAAACTGGACCCTCGGCCCCTCGCTTCGCTGTTCGATTTCATTTGACGCCGATAGTACAGAACGGACCAGCCGAGTGTTGAGCACCACGCTCAACAAGATCTTTAATGCTCTGCATTCAGGTGCACGTACAACTACAGCCGCAACTGTATCGTCTTCCCCTGTCCCCGCAAAATAAAAAGCTTCCAGCCCAAATGGACGCTGCAGTGAGGACGGAGAAGTTCAAGCCGACCAAAGAAAGCGTACGGTCCTCGAAACATTTTCGTCACAGCAGCTGCATGCAGAGCAAGTGCGATCTCAAGAGCTTTCTGTCCGAATGGCACAGATGTACTCAGACACGATTCCTTCGATTCTCTCGCGTGTAAAAGGCTTGCCACCATTGCCAAAAAGCGCCTCTGCTAAACGAAGACACACGAGGTCTAATTCCAATTTCATTAGTTTACGATATACAGGACTCTTTTCGTATGGAGTTTTGTGAAGTGTTCACAGCGGTCACTTAAACAAGTGACCCCGCGAAGGGAAGGAGAGACAGCTTCAGCTTATTGCAGCATCTGCGTGCCTCCTTTGCTGACTCAAGGAGACACGCTAGAGACCTCTATCTGTGCAAATCATCGGTTTAGCCATCAGCGGCACGATTATTCGTGTGCGGACGGGTTGTTGAGAACAGGCCGCTGATGTGCCGGAGGTAATGGTGGGTCTGAGATATGCTTTCCTGCGTGCCACGCGCCCGACACACTCACGGCAGACGCAGCCCCTGCAGAAGCTTTACAGAGGCCTAGGCATGGGTCGCTCTCCGCAGCACAGGCGCTGCCAGACCTCTTGGGGCGCGGGAAGCGACGTTCGGCTCGACGCGTCCTAGCAAGCAAGCAAGCAAACCTAGAAGAGGTTCCTATGCGGCGCCTTTATTTTCCCATCCGTTGCTGCCTCGCCACTACTGATAGCTAAAACTTTTGGCAGGGGTCTGACTGGTTTGGGCTAAAAATTTATGTCAGAAATAAATGCCAACCAAGTTCTTGTACGAAAACACGTTTCGATACCTTACTCGGTTTCTTCGTAAATGAGACTGCGGCCGAGCAGCAGCCTTGCTTTTAAACAAATAGAGTTCACCATCAAATCACTAAATATAAACTCCGCATCTAGGAAGAGAAAAGGGTTAAGAAGAGCCGATTAATACCTCCCTGCGTCTACTGGAAGTTCCATCACTGAAGCAGCAGTCATGTGTGGGGATGTCGCTTGACCTCCAACACAATAGTCCAGTCATAGTTTATCTTATGCATCGCAGTGCTTGGCCACTGCGCTTCGCTCACTTGGACGGCAGGTTTGTGCTGCTTGATTTTATACGTAAAATTCTGTTTCCCCGAAGTGTAACAACACGCACTGTGAACATGTCGTATTTTGTACACAACGGCTTGAGCCTTTTCTTTAGGGTGTCGGTCTATCGAGTGTGGCAGCAGGCGTCTGATGGTGGTAATCGACTTGAGTATTGTTAAGACCCCTCTCTATAAGAAATTGCGATACAAGGCTTCGCTGAGGCCTTGTACGCGCGGACTAGATACGTGTGTTTCTCCACGGCCTATGCATGGGCTAGGAGTACAGTAGTCTTGGTTACGTCTTGTTTGGTTTCATGTGATGCGTCGAAGTGACGAACAATGTTACACTTTTTTGAGAGCACCAAAGTAGCCAGCATACTCGCTTTTACAACACCGCGGTAAACAGCGATATGCAAGCAACGCAGCGCCGGGCCCATATAAGTAGCTCCTCCGGTCCTCGATGGGACTTCACAGCCTTTTCTCCAATCTCTAGCGGCGCCATGGCGCAGTCTGCATATTCCTGCTATAAATCATAACTAGCGTTTTTTTTTCGACTAATTTCGGTTCCATATTTGAATACGCAGCACGAAAAACGCTAAGAAGCCTCTGCAAGCCCGGTTTTCACGAAAAGTATTTCAATGTGCATTTACCCAAGGAATGGTTGAAGCAAATGTAAAATTATAGGCGGCCTCTGAAGGCTTTCTTGAGTTTAGGAAAAAAGGATGTCTCCTCATTTGAGATTAGTAAATGCAGTCAGGTAAGGAGTATTTTAAAATTTGGCCCTCGATTTGATTTCTGGCACATTGAAGAGTCGCCCATTCTTCATTGTGTATTAGAACAAGTAAAGCGTGCATACATTACCCCTTACGGGAGAATCCTGATTATGTGTGTCACTGTGCAGATGCCGATGAACAACCTATGACAGACTTCGTTTCCTGCGTAATTGAAAGATTTCCGGGAAAAGTACGTATTCAAATTTACTCTCTGTTGTTCTTCCTTTCCTTTTTCTCAACTTTGGGTCTTTTTATCGCTGCATCAGGCATGGAAACAATTGCACTCCTGCCGTTTTAGCCGCTAAGAACATATTAAAAGAAGTTATGTCGAGAAACATATATTACTGTAATAAGGATTGTCAGGCAAAGCACTGCGTCGCGAAAAAGAAGCGGTACAGTCCAGGTACAGAGCAGAGGCAGCGGTCAGTCCAGAGCACGCACGAGGGACGGAGCTTTCGCCGCTTCTCGTCCTCTTCTACGTTAAGCGCCAGCCTCTGAAGATTCCAAAGCCGAATCCCAGTCTTACAATTTTACCCGGACAAAAAGGCGCCATCCTGGCGACCTAGGGCGACGTGATGACGGTGGGGTCGTAGTATGGTTTGAGGCGGGTCGTGTGGGCAATGGCGCGGCCATCGCGACGATGATCAGAGGATGGCGTAAGCGGTTTGATGAGGTAATTAACGGGGAATGTCTTTTGAAGAATACGGTAGGGTCCCTGGTACTTAAAAAGAAATTTGAAAGAAAGGTCGGGACCTGAGGAGGGTACCCAGAGCAAGATTAAAGAGTCAGGAACGTAAGCGGGAGGAAGTGCAGGGGGATCACGGGTGCTTTTCTCCTGCTGCTGGGAGTGAGAAGTGAAGGACCGGGCAAGCTGTCGGCATTCTTCAGCGTAAGTTGCGGCTTGAGAAAGAGTTGTAAATTCGGAAGCATCAGGACGGCAAGGTAGAATGGTGTCAATTGTGCAAGAAGGCTCACAGACGTACAGGAGCAAGTACGGAAAGAATCTGGTAGTGGCTTGAGCAGTGGGGTTATAAGCCTATGTGACAAAAGAGAGAACGCGGTCTCAGTTACAATGATCGGAAACAACATACATGGCCAGCATGTCGCCGAGGGTGCGGTTAAAACGTTCAACCATGCCATTTGTCTGGAGATGGTAGGCGGAGCTGGTACGATAAACGATGTTGCATTCCCGAAGGAGAGCTTCTAGAGCTTCAGAGAGGAAGGCCGGACCTCTATCATTGAGCAGCTCTTTGAGCGAACCATGGCGAAGAATGATGCGATAGAGAATGAAGGATGCAATGTCGTGGGCTGTAGCGGATGATAAAGGCGACGTTGCAGCGTAGCGTGTAAGGTGGTCGATAGCAACGATGATCCAGCGGTTCCCGGTTGATGTGCTGGGAAGAGGGCCGTAGAGGTCAATGCCAACACGCTCGAAGGGCTGCGCTGGGCAAGGCATTGGCTGCATAGGAGCGGCGGGTCGGCAAGGTGGATATTTTCGTCGCTGGCATGTGGTGCAGGACTGAACGAACTGGCGGACATAACGGGCCATCCCACTCCAGTAGTACCGCTGTCGTAGACGGGTGAAGGTTTTCAAGAATCCGGTATGGGCACACTGCGGATTATCTTGGTAGGAAAAGGAAATGAAGGACGCAGATGTGTCGGAATGACGAGAAGCCACACCACTTGCGACTATCCGGGAGGTAGTTGCGGCGGTAAAGAAGCTCGCCTCGGGTGGTGAAATGGTGGGACTGACGACGGAGGGCACGGGAAGGAGGTCGAGACGATTGGCCAGATAAGAAATCTAAGAGGCAAGTGACCCATGGGTCTTTGTGTTGCTCGGAAGCCATATCAGCGGACTCGAACGTCAAAGAAGTCAGGGCGGATATACAAGGTGCTGCCTCAGATGGCACAGGGGAACGTGAGAGGGCATCAGCATCAGCATGTTTGCGGCCGGAACGATAGATAACGCGAATGTCGTACTCTTGTAGTCGCAGAGCCCAGCCCGCCAGTCGACCAGAGGATCTTTCAAAGGAGTCAAACAGCAGGGGTCGTGGTGATTGGTGACAACGTCAAAAGGGCACCCGTACAGGTAGTGGCAAAATTTGACGATCGTCCAAAGGACGGCTTAACACTCCTTGTCGGTGACAGAATACTTGGCTTCAGCTTTTGTGAGTGCAAGCGACAGCGTATTCCTCAAAGCCTTGCTTGCGCTGAGCGAGTGCTGCACCGAGGCCGACGCCGCTAGCATCGGTGTGGAGTTCCGTCGGAGAACAAGGGTCGAAGTGACGCAGAATTGGTGGAGTGGTCAGGAGGCGACGGAGTGTCGTAAACGCTTCATCACAGGCTGGCGACCAGGCCTAGTGGCTAAATTGCTGACAAAGCGGCGGAAGTAAGAGCAGAGGCCGACGATGCTGCGGAAGTCTTTTACAGAAGTGAGATTGCCCACCGCCGCGGTGGCTGAGTAGTTATGGCGCTCGGCTGCTGGCCCGAAAGTCGCGGGTTTGATCCCGGCCGCGGAGGTCGAATTTCGATTGAGGCGAAATTCTAGAAGCCCGTGTGCTGTGCGATGTCAGTGCACGTTAAAGAGCCCCAGGTGGTAGAAATTTCCGGAGCCCTTCACTACGGCGTCTCTCATAGCCTGCGACGCTTTGGGACGTTAAACCCCCCTAAACCAAACCAAACTAGAAGTGGGATTCGGAAATTCGGCCACAGCTCGCAACTTGGCCGGGTCGGGAAGAACGCCATCCTTCGACAAGACATTTCCGAGAATGGTGAGCTGCCGAGCTCCGAAGCGGCACTTTTTCAAATTTAGTTGGAGGCCAGCGTCGGCCAGGCAACGAAGAACAGTCTCAAGGCGCTGGAAGTGAGACGAAAAGCCCGGGCAAAAGATCACAACGTCGTCTACGTAACAAAGGCATGTGTGTCGCTTGAGTCCTCGGAGTATGTTATTCATCATGCGCTCGAATGTGGCGGGTGCATTGCCGAGGCATGACATTAAATTCATATAGAGCCCGTCGGGTATTACGAATACAGTTTTTTGGGCGATCGACCTCTGCCATCGTCACCTGCTAGTAACCGGAGTGCAAGTCCAATGAAGAAAAGAACTCAGCGCCCTGCAGGCAGTCGAGGGCGTCGTTGGTACGGGGGAGACGGTAAACTTCTTCAGACGACGGTAGTAGACGCAGAACCGGATGGAACCGTCTTTTTTTACCAGGACTACCCGCGATGTCCACGGGCTGTGCGACGGCTGTATCGCATGGCGCTTGAACATGCAGGTCACCTGCTCGTCAATGATGCGGCGCTCAGCGGATGGCACGCGGTACGGACGTTGGCGCAAAGGGGCATGGGTGCCAGGGTAAATACAGTGGCTAACGGTGGTGGTGCAGCCCAAGGAAGGTTGCTGGTAGTCAAACGAAGCTTGAAAACGGTGCAGAACGGCGACAAGCTGGTCTCGTTGGGTAGACGTCAGGGCGGCGTCAACGGAACGGTGAAAAATATCGACAGAAGTCTAATTGGTGATGGAAACAGGCGTAATGGCGCTGATGTGAAGGCCGGCCGTGCTATCGAAGAGGATGTATGCTGAGGCAGGATCGAGGAAGGCAACACTACCAGGCGATTGGACACGGAGTAAAGTGGTAGGGCAGGAGAACGGTTTGGCCACATAAATAGCGCTGGAGCCACGAACAATTGTCAGCACGGCATGAGGCAGCAAAACAGATTTATGGTCAGCGCATCGTAAAGAGGCGGTATAAGTGACAGTAGTTACATCTGAGAGAGCAGCGCAAGAAAGAGGCACCAGCACTGAAGAGAAAAGTGGAACGTCTGTGTCCTCTGAGACTACCACAGTAGCGGCAGTAGCACCTGTTACGTCCAAGGGAGCGTCACTGTAGGGCGACAAGTCAAGCTGAGCACGGGCGCAGTTAATAACGGCGTGATGTGAGGAGAGGAAGTCACAACCAAGGATAACATCGTGAGAAGAGTGGGCGAGGACGATGAACTCGATTGTGTTGGGAACGTTCTAGACAAGCAGGCGGGCGGTGCAGGCGGCTAACGGTCGAATGTCCTGAGCGCTGGCGGTGCATAGCGAAACGGTAGGAAGGGGCGTCGTCACTTTTTTAAGTCTGCGACAGAGGGTGTGACTGAGAACCGAAACGGCTGCGCCAGTGGCAAAAAGTGCTTCAACGGCAACTTCCTCAACGAGCACGGTAATATTATTGGCAGGCACAAAAACAGGTCTTGAATGAGTCGCTGATGACGCAGTTCTTCCCTCCGGAACAGCGGCCGTTAGTTTTCCGCGTGGACGGTGGCCGCGTGGACGGCGGCCAGGAGACGACGAGCGGTGGGAGTGGAGATTGTAACTAGGAGGAGAAGAATCCGGAGTCGGCTCATGTGACGCAGGCAGGAAGACGGCGGAAGGTCGTACGTGAGTTCACGCCTATAATCGTAGGGACGGTGGTCACGACTGCGACCCAAACGAGCCTCGTGGCGAGCGACGCCACAGGCGTAGCAAATAGGGCGGTTGTTTTTTGTGCGCCAGGGGTTGAGAGGCTGCGACTGTGATCGGGGGAGCCGGACGGTAAGGTGGGGTAGCAGGTCGCTGGGGTTCTAACTGCAGATAGATGGCCTGTAGACATTGGCAGCAGGTGAGGGTCGCGACCCCACCACGGCATCGGCGTAAGTTAGAGGAGCCGCGATCAGGGTTGGCTGAGGAGGAGGTGGCAGGACTTAAGCGACCTACCCGCGTAGGCGGACAGGTAGACAAAGATAGCTGACGTGCGACTTCCTCACGTACAAACTGCTGGATGTGCTGGAGGAACGACTGTTGGTCCAGAGCACCGTCCCCTGGGAGAGCCAAGCTGGAAAGTGTGGCCTCCTGATAGCCAGCACACCGGGCAGAAAGGCGCTCTTTGCGCAGCTCATCGAAGCTTTGGCAGTAGCCGATGACACCGGAGACATTCTGGGGATCCTTGGCGACGAGCGTATGGAAGGCATCATCCTCAATGCCTTTCATAATATGCCTGATCTTGTCGGCCTCGCTCATAGAAGGGTTGACACGCTTGCAGAGGTCGAGTTCATCTTCTATGTAACTGGTGAAGTTTCACAGGTTTGCTGAGCCCGACTTCGCAAGCGTTGCTCGGCGCGAAGCTTACGCACTGCGGGACGGCCAAAGACTTCTGTCAGACTGGGTTTGAGAGCTGCCCAGTTTGAGATATCAGCCTCGTGGTTTCGAAACCAGAGATTGGCAACGTCGCTCAAATAAAAGATAACGTGGTGAGCTTGACGCCATCGTCCCACTTATAGAATGCGCTTACGCGTTCATAGGAGGCCAACCAATCCTCCACATCCGTGGCATCTGTACCGCTGAAGATGGCCGGGTCACGCCGCAGCGCGGCGCCGGAACAGAAGACAGCCTACTAAAGCGGTGTTGCGGTTTGGGTGACGGTCTCAGCCATTGCAGTGGCGGTAGGCAATGTGCGGTTGCAAAACTCCAGGGCGAGGGGATCGCTGGCACCTCCACCACTTCTAATAAGGAATGTCTGGCAAAGCACTGCGTCGCGAACAACCAGCGGTACAGTCTAGGTACAGACCAGAGGCAGTGGTCGGTCCAGAGCACGCACGAGGGACGGAGCGTTCGGCGCTTCTCGTCGTCTTCTTCGTTAAGCGCCAGCCTCTGAAGATTCCAAAGCCGAAGGCCAGTCTTACACTGCCATTAGGATGGGTGCAATTATGAAGAGATATTATAGAGTCTATATGCGCTGAGTTATTACCCCTGTGATTTAAGTTTGTGACATCATTTTCTTTCATTCTTGCATGCGTCTGAGCACTAGGCATGTCTCACATCAGTGAAGAGAACAGGAACACTGCAATAGAGCGTTATTTAAATATTATTGTTGATCACGTAACATAGGGTTACACCCAAGCGGCTCATTATAAATTTTTGTCCGCCGTCTTTCAGGTCCGCCTGTGTGTCCAGTTCTGTTTATATTGCATATCAAAGGGGAGTAGACAAGCAGGCAAATCAAACGGTGTAGTTTGCGGTACAAATGTATTATCAGGATAGTTTCAGCTCGTTTATTGTCTGATATCCTGACACCGCCAGTTGTCTAACGACTTAAGAAAATTTACCTTAAGAACCTGCGTTTTCCGCAACTTAAGTTACACGTGCTATAAATTTGTAGGCATACTGCTACCAAAAAAGCGCACCATAACTTCAAGGTGTAGCCGCATTCTTGCTAAGGGAGGACAAAATTAGCTCTTTTGAACTAAAAATAAAATATCAGGTCACGTTGTAAAAGAAGCAGTCAAAACTGTTATGACTAAAGCTTGGAACATTGAAAAGTTTCCGTCATCACGCATCTGAAGCTGAAGAAATTGGTATGAGCTGGACTGGACTTCCCAAAAAGGTTAACTTAAGCCTCGTGTTTCTCATCTTCCTTCAGGTCAAACACGTAACATTGAAGGTTATGCCGCCGATTTCCTTCCTGAGAGTACGGGCGTTTCAAGGACCGGATATGAGAACTGTGCCCAGGTCACAATGTGACAGAAGGCCCATCCTTGAACGCTACAGGAGTCCAGCTGTCATTGCTCACAATGTCATGTTACAGCGTCATAGCCCAGCGATCTTTATAAAATGCAAAAATACGCTCTTAAATGCATGTTCTACATAAGAAAAGATGTCTACAACTCTCGAAAGCGAATCAACAGCTAATCTGTCACCTGTAGAACATCCTTTCTAAAGGAAATAAAGTAGTGATAGTGTTTATGAGCAAGCGCAATATTCAGCACAGTTTTCCAATAAAAGTGGACGCTATGAGAAAGCTGAAGTTCGCATTCGAAAGCTCATATTTCTGAGACGAAATTTCCTGCTAGGATTCATTGTTGTAAAGAAGTGTAGGCCGCGTTGTTGACAAAAACGTTAATGCCTAAACGCACTCTTCAAACGCATTCATGTTTTTATCAATAACGCTGTCTACAACTTTGGAAATTTACAGCGTCCACGAGCAGGGCTGCATGAGTGAATTTCGTGAACGTATTCCTGCGCCCACAGTTCCACACGGTTATCTCAATCTGGGCTCTCCGCACCTAGCGGTTAATACGAAGGATACGATAGTTTTATTTTGGGTATCATTTTGCGTCACGCCTAGCATCGGGTATTTTATGCGAGCTTTTTTAAGCATGTAAAAAATTTGTCCAGCTAGATATAGCAGTTTGGCGGTTTTTTATCATTTTATTGGATTTGTCATTCCGTATAACAAGTTATTTTAAGTATAAGATTATTCTGCGCAACAAAAAGCAACTAAAGCAAAATATTTGTCACTTAACCAACCCGAATTAGAACTTTTCCCTCTCTTTCTTGTCTGTGCCTCGTTAGTCGCTTGCTGATTCGCTAGAATCAAGTAATATGTGGCCGGCTACTTTTTGTTGATTTGGAGACATGACGACTTCAGACCTATCCGACGGCGTCCTCTGTGCCCGGTCATGTAGGTCAAGCAGGTTTATAAGCTACCTTATATTTCTGCCCACAAGATGTTAATTGCACTCTCGTAAGATGCAGCAATCTTACCTTACCTGTACTTTAATGGAGCGACTGAATCAAATAGAGAGGCAGAAGCTTCGAAATATTCTTATATAGATTGGCCTTGAGGTCGCTGAAAAGTGGAAAAATTGCATTCCATGTGGAGAGACAGTCCTGTAATAATGTACGACATTGTGCTCATGATATCCTTCGATTTTTTTCTCGGATTTGAGATAGGATATTAGCGACGTAAGTTCTTGGTGGTTGTAAACCAATATTTTAACGCATTCAGCTTAAGAACAAAGCAGTGAGCATTTTGTAGAATTGAAAGCAATTTGTTCATACCTACCAGCGAGTTTAAGTGCACTGTGCCATTTTGTGCGCAGGCAGGCCAGCGGGTTAAGGAGCTTATGGAACTTTTCGGTGGTATGTCATTTTTTGACGCCGTGCAACTCATGTGCAAAGCATCCTTGGACTCCTCAGCAGCAATGGTAAGATCAATAGCGTGTACCGCATTCACCGCAGCTTACGTTTCATTTTAACGTTAACATTTAAATACGTGTACCTTTTGTGCCCCATTTTATATTGAAGTGGTTTTAACGCTTGCGTTTAAGTGGAAAAATTTTTTATAGGTATATATTCATTGCAAGGGGCAGATTTACCCATCAGACTTGGAGGGGGCGGTTAGGGCGGGGCGCTGAATTGAACTTTGTGTTTGTATGACTGTTTATTTTTTCAACAAAGTGGCGTGAAGCATGTGTTACAGTGTAAAGTTTCTCGCTTACAGGAAAGGGGTGTGGGATCAAAGGGCGACCGCCCTTACCCGCCCTTCCTCCGGTTACACCGCCCTTAATTGGTGCGCAGTAATGTGCCTTATTATAGTCCAGAACAGGTGCAACAAGGGTTTTATGCATTTGAAAAGAGTTTACTGGCCGAATTCGCACCTTCAAATAGAACGCAGCTCGGTAGTTTCGATAGCAGCAACTTTGCTGATCGATCGCCTAAGTTTTCACTAGTGGCCGTTCTCATCCAATATTAAATATGTAGCGACGACAACCTTTCGAGATCAGCCAGTAAATTACCTCCAACTTTATTGAATATCGTGGAAACAGTCGCGCGTGGTTGAAATTACTCGACATATATCGTGGCTGCTAGCGGGGCAAATCCTTGGTTCTGCGTGGCAGCGGCTTCGATCAAACAATATCAATCAACAAACGTTATAAAGTTTTGCAACAATAGCTTGTACGGGTATTAAAGAAATCCTTGTCGTACTGGCTGTGCTTTTTCGTTAAAAGGACGCTAAAAATCGGGAATAGCGGAAACCATACAAATACAAAGCATAACGCCTGACTAATTATTTACAGATCATTTTAACATCATATGTATCCCTATTTGCATGTGGTTCCTGGTGTAGTTTCATCAAACTGGGCGCAGTGTCGGTGCTCATTTGGGAAGACATAATTACAAGCCTGATGTTTATCTCCTCTCGTCTCCACTGCGCCACGGCATGCGGCATCTAAACGTAAAAAAAACTATTGGTGGTGATATATTCTAGGCCACGAAAATATCCTAAATAGTACAATCTGTGCAGAGTCTAGGGCCATTGTGTTCTGATCGCACTGCTACGAGGATGTGATTGTATGGTTGAAGAAATTATGGGGTACATTTTTTCCAGTACGTAGCAGTTCAATGGGCGCCAAAAGAAGTGTTGCACAAAGTGTTTTCTCAGGAACACTCAGGAAGGAGTCTCAGTTTAGACTTTGGCGACACATAAATCGCCACCTTCAAGAAAAAGCTCGTATCACTATGATTTTGTTTTCATGCTAGCGCGAATTGCTTAAATAAGAGGCCTTAATTATATATATATATATATATATATATATATATAAATTTTTTGATGATACAGTAAGAAATGTAATGTTTGCATAAAAAACATGTTGACAATTAATCTTTCTTTGTAATTTTTACGGATGGCGATATCATGCTGCGAACGAACAAGCAACATTGTTCGCTGAACCCTTTTGTTCCAGTTTGAAGATTTTGTCACAGTGAACTCGGTAAGTCTAATTTCAAAGCATTTTCTGTAAATCTGAAAAACACTCCTTGCTTTCTCTCTGAAGTTATAGCAGTGTTCTTCAAGGGTCTGCGACACAAACGACAGTTCAGGATAGGAGCGAGGCATTAAAGTGGTAAGAGAACGCCGCTGCCTGGGCCAGGAAGTGGTAGTAAGTGCGGATCGCGGCAACGAATTATCTAGAAGAAAAAACTCATTGCACGATTACGATACCCGATAATTCGATTTTTAGCGCAAATGTTGATGTCTTTTTTTAGATAAATTCAGCGTAAGGATCTAACATGTGCCGTGCATATGTGCACACTTTCTGCTTTTTCTTCCCCACATCATTCTTCATTTCCATAAAGAAAGCCTCGTTATCTCAGAAGTGGCAAGACATGTGTTCGAAGTTTGGGACCAAGGATTTATTGTGAAAGACAAGGTCTATGCATGTGTTTAGGTAGGCCGTATCAGCAGTGGCAGGAGTTACGAGTGAGAGGAGCAATACCACTGGATCCTGGCACCGGCTCTGCTCAGCGGCTGGTCGAGCGGAGCGCTAAGCATGCAAGACATCGGACATCGACGACATCGGGCATCCACATAGCATCTAAATCGGGCCTTGCGCTGAAACTATTTATGCTATTTTGCAATACCCGATGCCGTTCGAGCCACAGCGCAGAGCCCGTGGCTGGGCATTCACGCCATGCTTGCCGACTGGCGGGCTCCATACTTTCCACCCATAGCTGTAACCCATATCTGCTCCAGCGTTGAAGGTAACCACCTGCAACACGCTTAAGTGCCCCTTAACAGTCTTCAAACTAAGAAACAGGCACTTACCGCTGAACTCTAATATTAGTGGGGCAGACGGCATTTGGCCTGTAATCTTAGGTCATGAATGGCAGCGCGCCAATACCCCTCACGAATAAAATATAGAACAGCTTTACCTTGCCAGTAATAATCTATGCGTGAGATGAAATTACGGTAACGTAACGGCTTGGAATTGAGAGTGCAGCCAACTATTGAAGGGAATATGATTAGTGCAACTAGTACAGACAGGAAGAAGGCAGAATGCATGGTAAGCGTATAAACGCAAGTAAATGAAATACCTGATTAAATCTGCAAGAAAAAATCATGGGCTGAGAACGAAGTGCGGAGAGGAAATAACCGATGGTCACCTACCGTAACAGATTCGGAGAGTAGCACAGCAGAAGAGTTGATAGCTGATCTATTTGTCAGGTGTTTTATGAAGGAACCAGTCCAAAAAAGACGGAGCACCACAAGACAGGGGCCTCGAGAATGGACTGACACAATTGTCCGCCCTGTCTCGTGGTGTGTGTGTCTCCTTGCTCTCCATGATTTTTTTTCACTGGTTCCTTTTCACATGAAAGGTGAACTGAGCAGAGGGTGATAAAGTGTCAGCGTGGAGCAGGAGATAAGATAACCTGCA
The DNA here is from genome assembly GCA_030143305.2 of Amblyomma americanum. Lineage (NCBI taxonomy): Eukaryota > Metazoa > Arthropoda > Arachnida > Ixodida > Ixodidae > Amblyomma > Amblyomma americanum. Next base: position 20,699 of record JARKHS020011877.1, read on the forward strand.
CCAGCCAGAATAAGATGGGTGCAGCAGGCGCAGGACAGGTTTCATTGGAGGTCAATTAAGGAGGCTTTATCTTTCAATTGAAGTATTTAGCGTTATGGTGATCGTGATAGTGTGTCTAAAAACTTGCAAGGAAATTAAACGGTAAAGAAACCTCCTTTGATTCTTACTCCCCGACTTGACCATCACATGAACTTTCCGTTCTCATAAAAATAATTCAAGCAAAGTTTTTCACTTATGTAAAGTCTTCTCTTTTTTTTCTTGAAACGCCTACCTCATAGAATGAGTCGCTCTCGGACGCTAAACCCCCGTAAACTCCAGTTCTACTGAAAATTTCATTTTCGTCTGTCTCAGATATATCCACCGCAATGGTTCGTTGGCTATATAACTCGGCTGTGCAACCCAATATCGTAGGTTTAAATTTTAGCGTCACCACCGTATTTTCATGAAGGCTAACTGCAAAACTGCTCGATTGCGCAGATCCTAGTTCGTGCTTAATAGCCCTGTACAATAAAAATACCTGTGCAGGCTTGCGCTACGGCAAGACTCACAGGCAATACAGCACACGAGCAATCGTTAAAATATATTTCGTGACACCGATCTTTTTCTCTATGTCCACTGCGATCACTGGAGGCATAGTAAGGATGATCATACTGCTGCTGTTGTTGCCGGGCCGAACGAACGTGTCTGCTTAATTAAGTTTCATGCTAGCAGGCTATAGAACGTCCTAATAACCTCACACTTTTGGCATCCACCGTTAAAGGGATATATTTCGGGCTCAAACAAAAGCAAAAATAACAGTTGCTCAAGTTCCGGATTCTAGTTTCAGGTTTGCATACTTCGAGCAGCAGATTCATAAAAGAAGACAATAAAACTTTCAGGCGCGGGACGCCTGAAACAAATTAAGACTATTTCAAACACTTTTCTTGTTCTTTCTGAATAACTTTCTTCGAAATAACATACTTTTCTCGCTCTCTTTGAATAACTCCCTTGGAACTAACTTCATAAGAACATGCATAAAATGGTATCTGTCTGGTCGATGCCAATTAACCAATATGAAGGTCATTCGTCAAATTGAGTGGAAGTTTTATCTGGGGCGCCCCACGGTACAGTTCCAGCACCTCTTGTCTTCCTGTCATTCATAAACAATATATCACATAGCACAGTTGCCACAGCTGGTATGTTTGCAGATGACTTCGTTGTTTATAAAGACACTGAGGACCGTAACCACCATATCATTCTTAACAACGGATTGAGAACATAGCAGACTGGTGCCAAGACTGGAAAATGACCGCGAATTCGGAGAAATCAGTGCCTATGTCAGTGAGGTGCAAGAAAAAACAGCTTGTATTCCTTTTTAGGATTAAACTAACAGTAATAAAACTGCTGAAAGAATTTAAATATCTCGGTGGTGCTCTTTCTTCCGAGCTAAAATAGAGCAAGCAGGCTTTTCACACAACGAATAAAGGTCTTAGGGTGTTCCTTTCCCTGAGAAACTCAATCCCGCCTTCATCCCAGCTACTAAGCTGCTGGCCATCCCATCCTTGGTTCGTCATATACTTGAATGTAGCATTGTCTCCGGGTTCCTTTGCACAAAGACAGTAATATCGAAACTAGAGGGCGTCCACAGAAGGGCAGTTCAGTTTATTTATAATAAGCATCAAAGACGCAAATCTCTCAGCGATCTCTTAAGTCAAGCATATCTACCCACTCTGAGTAGCCAAGCACATTTCTTGTGCCGTAAGTTACTTTTGGTACTTTTGAATGGAGCCCTGATAATTGGCATAGACCAGAACTTGTCGCCAAACAAGAAGCAAGCGCAAAAAATGCAGTAAACATTCAGAACTGAGATTTTATTTTGAAACATTTAGTTATACTTTCCTTGCTGAAGAAGCGAGGGCATGACACGCATTAACAAATTACATGGTAAGCTGCCCGTAACCTTAGATTTCCAATAAATCTATGTCCTGCTCATCCCTCTTCATTGCTGCCATGTATCGCTTCTTTTAGCGTCTTCTTTACTCTAATTCTGGATTGTTTGACTGTTTTCCACAAACACTTCTTTGTTTTTTATACTTATTGTGTATTTATGATAATGCACTGTTCCCACTTTAACCAAACGCTTCCTAGAATGTACCGTCACCCTTGTACTAAGTATACTGACATGTTTCGCCGCGGAAATGGCTTTATTTTGTTTTAGTTGATTTAAGTTTCTGTGCCTGCTTTTATATGCCAGTGTATGTTTTGCTCTTCAATTAAGTCCTTTCCTGCGACTGTCTCTCATATACTAACAGTCTTAAGTAAAAATATAAACATGTGCTTGCTGAGAAAGTAATGCGTGCAGGAATCATGTTGTAGTGCTCATGCTACAGACTTCGTTTAGATCCCATGCTCTGTGCCCACGAATCTCTTCCTGTTTGTGGTGTCATTTGAATTTTCAGAATAAAAGAGAAAGTGCGGAACTAGTGCGAAATTATGCTTTCAGGAGAACTTCCGTCTTGTGCATGTTGCTCATGAAACAAAATAAAAGCAGGCTCCCAAAAGAAAACAGTTTTTTCTGCTGGTTTCTTTCTAGTAATTACTTTTCTCTCCACTACTGTTCCCGTAAACCAGCCTGGGCTAGAAACAGCTGGTTCTTGTTGTGTATCTCAGGTGATAAATTATTAGTGGCAATAACCGCAAAACATAAACTCAACGGCGAACCTCGTGACTAACTTTTTTCAATAGGTCTAAAAATTACTTTTTTGCTATTAGGTCCTTACAGAATTGTGCTATATGCTTCAAGTTAACCAGTGTTGATATGATAGATATCATGTAAATGGTCGCTTTGAAGTGGTCACTTATTTCGAACGCACACCTACCAGGAAACCTGAGTCAGCAACATGCATTTAAGTTAACCTGAGGAGTGCTCACCGTTTCGCGTATTGTTACTATGGCACAACCTTAAAAAACCTGAGGTTTTGCAAATTATTTCAAAGCCTTTTGTTGCGGAGTGCCTCGCAAGTTGTAAGCTTGCTCGTCAAAAGGCGGGTTGACAGTTCTGTTTCTTTATTTTATCTGCAGAAGTTAGCAGAAAAACGGCACTAATAAAAAGTTGCGAAAACGGCTGTTTCGAACAACCGAATGTCCGACACATGCTTTTTCCTCTAGCTCCAAGACACTTTGCATATATTACTGCCCTCTACTGCGTGGAAATGGCCGACCAGAGAGAGCATGAATTTTTGATTCCAAAAAAGGCAGTAGTTGAATCCCGAAAAGCATATAGATACTCAATACTTATGATTAGGAGATTACGCTGGCTTCAATTTAAGATATAAGTGTGCGTCGAACTTACTATCATTTGTATCAAGGTCACGTATTACAATTTCTATCAAATTTACGCTTGTCTTTTGAACACATTACTACTCAAGAACAGATTTAACGTTGCAAAGTGCTTTCTGCTAGTGGCAAAATCACCGATTGTCATTCCCTCTGCAGGAAGGACCTGATCATGCCGAGAAAATAAAAGAGAAATTGTTGGAATGCCATGAGGAAATATTCAAAGATCACAGATGAAGTTTCTGAATGCATCTGTTGCAAATGGAAGCAGTAGGCGTGGAAACCAGAAACAGTGAGAAATAAATTGCTCAGGAAAAATCTGGTGTTCTCTACTTTAGAACGATGCTGCGACAGAGCCTGCATCTCCGGGTGCCTCACCAAATGTTATAACAATGATCCAACATGTATAATGGTGAAGCCCAAAACGAATTTTCAAGGGCAGTAATCTATTAAAATTTACACAATCAAAGTGCCATTAAGCTTAGATCATATGCCTACTTCTGTAAAGTAGGCTGGTAGTTCCAGCTCCGACATTGATTTGTAACACTGCCCGCATAGAGGTTCTTCAGAAGCACGGGCTTTGAAAGACTGGTGGGAAGGCGTAACCAGCATGTGGTTAATAACGAAAAAAACTCAAGCACTCTTCTCATATCTGCTGTCCCACAGCGAGCCGTGCTTGGTCGCCTGCTATTCTTGACATATCGCATCGACGTTTTCGCTGTGATTAAAGAACTTGTGGCGTTTCTTATGTATGCTGGTCACTCTATTCTCTTAATTGAGTACCGATCAACTGATGAAGAAGCAGTACCTAAAACATTCCTTAACAAAATATTTTTTTACGTGGACAAGTAGGTAGGATGTGATATAAAACTCTGAAAGTACAGTTAAGCTTTATGTTACGCAAGAACTAAATCCTTTTATGTTTTTCCTCCTTCGTCCTCACCAAATCACCGAAGTAAAGGCATACAATTTTTCGGTGATGGCATTACCAAGGCAATTAGGCTGGAACATGCACTTCCTAACACCTGTTCTTCGGCCTTACGCAAACTTTCTTACTGCAACATAAACTAAGAGCTGCACCAGCAGGTTAAAGAAGTAAGATATAAAGAACCTACAATAACGAACTGCGAATGCGGCTTTGTTGGCTGAGACCAGCAGACGTTAACCGCATAAACGCACCTAATAACGTAAAAAACCGGCGTGCTTCGTTTTCCCCGAATACAGTCAACCTGTTTTAGTTTCAGCTTTAATGCTGCCGAATTCAATCCCATCGCTATAATTCACGATTAAACTTTCTTCAATAGAAATTTACACTCATGGCATTCTAGAGCTCCAAAGCAGAAAGGAACTTTTACGGCACCTCACGTAACAATATCAGGCACATATGACGCACCGGAACCTCTAATACTCTTTTATTCCTTGCTTTGTCATAGCCAGAACTATTTATTCCAGTGCCCGTTTTTCTGCAGACTAAAAATGACTAGAATAGCTAGAAAAGCATTAGCCATCGCTAGTGCTTGATTCTTCACCACACCGCAAAAAAGCTTTATGCAATCTTCATTAGGCAGAAGGTATCACTAATTAAAAACGATGTCTCCTCCTCAGCGCTCTCGATTCATACACGCCTACCCTCTTGAAAGAAAAATGAAGAAGGCAGGTCGGGACTTTATCACTCCGAACACTATCTAGTCCTATCCCGCCCAAGTCACCTCGGCACGGCCAATGAGAAGGCTCCCCAAACAGCCCACTGACGTCATCATGGTGGAGGCGGCTAAGAATGAAACAAATTCAGGAAGCGAAGGGAACAGTCCGCCGCTACTAAAATCACGGACCTAGAGGAGTGGACAAATACACTTAAAAGACATGCCACCGAAGCGACGGCAACTCTAGAAGGGCAAGAAGCTCCGTTAGTGGCAGATAGTAAACTTCTGCACATGTGGGAGGCAAAAAAAGGCTTAGAGAACCAACTTAAAAAACAGAAATGGAATCGGACCCTGAAGAGACAAATAGCTAGGCTAAACCGAGAGATCGAAAAGTACGCAATACAGTTGTGCGAACAAAACTTGTGCAGTAAATGCGATGACATGGAGAAGGGAATGAGCCTAGCGAAAACCTGGAACATCCTGAGACACCTGCTAGACCCAACCCACTCAAAGTCACAGACGAACATTAGATTGGCCAAAAAACGGCACAAATATGAGGGACCAGATGATAGCTTCATGGAGGAAATCAAACAAACACAAACATACATAGGGAACATAGCACGCACTAACCTGCCAGATTATGAGGGACCGGGCAATGAAGAACTGGACACGCCCATAACGGAGGCGGAAGTGAGAGCGGAGATAATCAAGCTCAAAACTAAATCGGCTCCAGACCCGGACGGAATAACCAACAAAATGCTAAGAAACCTGGATGATGAGTCGATCACTGCTATAACTAAATACATGCAGCAGGTGTGGGAAAAGGGGAAGCTACCAAAACAATGGAAAGAAACAAGCATCGTTCTTATTCCCAAACCTGGAAAGCCCTTAAAATTGGAGAACCTCAGACCAATCTCCCTCACCTCATGTGTAGGGAAGTTGATGGAGCATGTAATCCAAACGAGGCTAACCAGATACATGGAGGACAAGAAATTATGGCCAAACGAGATGGTCGGATTTAGGCCAGGCCTAAGTACTCAAGACGTTATGTTGAGATTACAACACGATATCATAGACTCTCGGACTAAGGACACAAAGGCAATATTGGGATTAGATCTTAAGAAAGCTTTCGACAATGTAAAACATGAGGCGGTCCTATCGGAACTTAAGGAGATCGGTGTAGGCGGCAAGATATACAACTACATTAAAGACTTCCTGTCTAATAGGACAGCCAAAATAAGATACCAGGACCTGGAGTCAGAAGAAATAGAGCTAGGCAACAGAAGTACACCACAGGGATCGGTCCTATCCTCGCTCCTCTTCAACCTAGTCATGAGAGGCCTCCCAGCGAAACTGGGAGGAATCGAGAACTTACACTTTAGCATGTATGCGGACGACATAAATGTCTGGATAAACAAAGGCAGCGATGCAGAGATAGAAAACAAACTTCAAACTGCGGCAGACACTGTAGTAGAGTACGCGGCAGGAAGAGGGCTAGCCTGCTCGCCAGAGAAGTCAGAACTCTTAATATACAACCCGAAATCTTTAAGATTAAAAAGGGATAGCAATCTTAGCATTATGGTTGGAGGCAAACCGGTGCCTAGGGTTGACAAGATAAGAATTTTAGGCCTTTTTATTAAGGAAATAGACACAATAATAAAATAATAAAGAAACGGGAAGGATATGCAGCGCAAGCGACTGGAATATTCAGAAGAATAGCGCTCAAAGGGAGAGGACTCAAAGAAAGGAGCCTAATAAAATTGGTGCAAGCATACATAATCAGTCGACTCAGCTACGCTACACCATACCTTAACATCCGGGCCCCAGAAAGAGATAAGTTGGACTCAATATTTAGGAGGTGCTACAAACGAGCGTTAGGAATACCCATAAGCACCTCAACGGAAAGACTCCTAGCTAAGGGGATACACAACACGTGGAAGGAAACGGCCGAGGCGGTCAGAACAGCTCAGCAGGAAAGACCTAGCCAGACATATACAGGCAGAGCCATTTTAGGCATGGTAGGATTGCAGGCAGACAGAGGCATTCAGCAAAAACAAGACATCTCGAAGGAGGTCAGGGAACATCTAAGAATAGACCCACTTCCGAGAAACATGCACCCCACCTTCAACAGTGAGAGAAGGGAAAAGAGAGCCGAAGCCCTCATGAGACGCTTCAACGAAATGAATAAGGAGACGGTAGCATACACGGATGCGGCGAGCGGTAGACTGGGAGCACCTGTAGCCTCAGTGGTGGATGGCAAGGGTACGGCAATATTAGCAGCTACGATACGCAGCCGCAATTCGGAAGTAGCAGAAGAGGTAGCAATAGCGCTTGCTTGCGTGGGAACAGAGGCAAACTATATAATAAGTGACAGTAAAACAGCCATATACAATTATGGAAGAGGTAGAGTCGCATCAGAATCGGTGCGGATTCTAACGGGGAAAAATATGCATAGAAAAATTAGCCTAATATGGGCACCAGCGCATACGTCAGTACCAGGCAATGAAGCGGCGCACCTTCTAGCTCGAGATCTCTACCTCCGAGCAGAAGCGGAACCGCCAGATTGCAAGGAACTCGACGAGAGACTACAAACATACACAGAAATCATAGACAATTACAGACTGCAGAGAAGAATTGTCCCTCCTCCGGACAAGGAGCTCGGGAACAGAGTGGCAGTAACCTGGAGAAGGCTAGAGGCCGGAAATTTCATAAACCCGGTATGGGCGTCACACGTCTTACAAGACGAGGACATAGAAGATAAATGTAAAAAATGTGGAGAGAGGGGGACCCTCGACCATATAATTTGGCAGTGTGAACTTTCCCAAGGGTGAGGAAAGGAATAGATAGTAGAGAAGCCTGGGAACCCTTCTGCAAAGAGCGGACCCCGCGACCCAGAAGAAAGCCATCCATCTGGCGGCAGAGGCCGCGAAGAGCCAACAACTCTTTGCCTGCATCTAGTCGCGGAGGCCCTGGCCTCTGCCCCTAGGCCTGCGCGCCAGAGGTAGGGAGTAGAGGGCCTCCATTTCTGATGAAAATAAAAGTTTTTGGAACTGGAACTGGAACTGGCGGCTAGGAATGCGCGGTGACGTGTCGCCCTAGTCTGTAGCGAGCTATTGCAGTCGACGATTTTTAAAAGGCAATTTATAGCTACACGATTCCTGCTGAGCTTTTAAATTTAGCTCTAATATTCGGTAAGACCACCTCGACAAAGCTGTTTCACTATAATGTGACCATCAATATCATTTCAGGGCCCCTTTATTTCACAGCCGAGTAGCAATGTGCCGCGCCTTTAAATTTATGGAGCAGCTGCAAAAAACAAGAACAAGCTTGCAAACGCACCCGCCTAGTGCCGGCCAGTAGACAGCGCCTTCACCCCTTCCTTCATTTGTTTCTCCCACCCTTCTGCGGTCCCTTTCCCTCAGCATATTCTGCTCCTTGACCTTCTCGCACACAAAGCAGACGTCACTGACTACTAACTGATCTAGAAAGTTTACACCGCTGTGGTTCATTGGTTAGCGCGCTCGGCTACTGAGCCGGAGGAGCCTGATTATATTCCGACCGCTGTGGCCGTGTTTCAATGCAGGCGAAATGACAAAGGCGCCCATGGGCTGTGTGGTGTCAGGACACTTATATAATTCTACGTGGTCTAAATGTATTAATGCGTACGAGCAATGTATCAAAAGTTTTGCTTCCTGGTCTGCATTTTGTGGTGTCTGACCGAACCCGATCTGCACAATAGTACTACACGCCGTGACGAAACGTTATCGTATACCATCCGGCAACGCCTAAAGGTATGAAAGATAAATTAAGTAGTTTTTTATCTCTATCTGTTGCCCTTTTACTTTTTTTACTCTGTCAGCGTTTAGTGTATCATCGTGACAAAAACAGCGCACACTATGAACAAAAACAAAACAAGAAGGAAGACACCACCAACGCTGGTCTCTGAAGTGCATCAACTGCGCATGAATGGTGCATCGACTGCCGAGATCGTGGTCTTGTAGGGCGCCGGTGTGGGCCACGGATGTGCGTGGATGTGCAAGCGTACTATGACAATGGCTTTGAAGATGAGAAACGATCCGCGGATTCTATGCCTTTTCGACCGTGCAAACTCTCACTACCGTGCAAACTCTCACTACCGTGCAAACTCTCACTGAGTGTTCCAGGGGCAAGGGAACGGCTACGTTGTTTTCTAAAGATATCTAGTTTTATACAGGCACGTGTAGGGGTCCGCAAGCACAGCGATGAAAAATAATGGAAAACTAGATGTAAAAGCAGCAACACCTTCTAAAGCCATTGCACTATCATTACACAATGTAATTAAATGTCTCTGGTAATATTTTGTCTGCTGCTGATCCTGCCCGGTTACATAGAAGAGTAAATGTTTTCATAGGAATCTCTATTTGGCATTTTTAAACGGCAACTGATGCTGCTTCAGCATGAGACGAGCTGAAACGAGTAGCATGACCTTAATTGCCGCGTAATACATGAGAAATATTTTTAGGGCAGCATTTGAAATGGCATGTAATCGGCGATTTTTATAAAACTCTCAACTCAATCTACTTTAAACGAAGAAAACCAACGCCGGCCTAGGCAAACACAGCGGTGTATTTTTTGTCATCATCTAACAGCGCACGTCATGATGTGGTGGTGGTGGTGGTGAAAAGCCTTTATTTAATGAAAGAGGTGAGGCTGTTTAAAGAGCCCCGCAATGGGCGGAGTCCTTATTCCGGGACCCCATTGGTCGAAGCCGCCAGCTTAGCCCTCTTGACCAAAGCCTTTTGGGACTGAAGGTCCGAACAGCCAAGCAGGGCCGCCTCCCATTCCTCTCTGGTAGGGTTGGGGTGGGGGGAGAGAGCTGAGTTGCACTGGCAAGCCCAAACCATGTGGTAGGTGTCAGCCACCTCCCCACAGTGTTTGCACCTGCCAGTGAACGCGGGATCGAAGTGTTTTAGTACTGCCGGGCACAGCATTGTGTTCGTGAATAATCGGAGTAGAACGCGTTCGTTTGCTTTCCCCAGCCCCTTTGCAGGGGCCGGGTACAGGCGACGCCTATCCTTATAATAGGATGTGATAGCTTTGAAGGAGAGTAAGTAGCTACCTTCAGGTTCCAGGTGCTCAGGAGCCAATGGGAACGCCCGGTGAATGCGTGCTCGGGCCGCCGCGTCTGCAGCTTCGTTTCCTGCTTCGTTTCCTCATACGCCTGGTCAGGGAGATTGGTCAGCAGTTTAACTGTGACCTTGTCCCGTCCAGGCGCAGTGCCTCTCCTCATTTTGGTCAGGGCTGCCTTGAGATCAAATAATTGGAACGGTTGGTCCAACTCAGGATTATCTTTGCCTGCGTAAAGATACCCCTGACCGCGAGGGTCCTGTTTGCAGCAGAGATACTTGTGCCTGAGTGTCTCTACAAGTTGTGTTTTGCTGCCCTTGAAATTATGGAGTGCTCGTTGTAATTGGCGCTGTGTTTCGCCCCGGGTCTGCGCGGGGTCTATAAGGCTGCGGAAAAGCCTCCAAGTGTTCTTGCTCATGAAGTGGGCGAAGGCAGCGGAGCTCTAAACGACCTTTTCTTCAGCCAGTTTCTCCGCACTTCGGTAGTGCTTTGGGGTGAAGTCTGACGTACAATCGTCGATTACGGCTTCACTTCAAGTGCTCGCGCAAAAAACAAACGGTACGCTTTACTTGCAGGTGTTATATATTTTAGTCTTTGAATACTGCTAAATGCTGAAAAAGTAGTTCAGCTTCACTTTATCGTACTGCCGGGTGCAAATACGGTGTACATCATTCCAACCTTCGTTGAGACAGCATGACAGCACTATTTAACGCATCATGCACTGTACAAGCTGTGAAGACAGGCAAACCTGTCGCCGTTATAAAAACGAATATCAATTTACTGCTTTCAATCTGTAAAGCTACAGCTCTGAAAAATACCAAAAGTAATTTGCAAAGCCAGCAAGCTAACAACAGTGCGTGGAATATAGGAGCTTTTCTTCCCAACAGTACACTGGCCGTGCTGCCTGTTGTGAACCGAATGGAATATTCTCTTGTCATTTTCGCAGCACGAGGGATAGATGTATATATTGTCTAATGAGTGAACGTTTAGCACTTATAAAAGGCTCATTTTTCATCAAACGTTTGACAGAATAATAAAAGTTACCATTCTGAAGCCAGCTGCCAAATATTAATTTCATAAAAGTCTAATTTACTCTGAAAATGTTATCTATGCAGCCAGCTTCCCGGCCATAGAACGTTCACAAAGTTTCGGACGTTTGCGGCACTTCATAGTACCTGTATTAGAGCAACTTAGGCACGCATAGACATGTAGACATCATCAAGTGGGCAATTTTTAAACGCATGCACTCATGCCGCCGGTATCCCGAAATTTCCAGCCAGTTATTTGCAGGTGTTTTTTTACATAACGTTATTGCTCAGAAGGAAACATTCAATGTTGCATATGAAGCGGTTGATCCCACTAGCCGAAATCTTAGCCGTTAACTACATAACAGAGTATCAATATAATAAGGGAGTAATTTCGCATTGGCATCCACCTAAGCGCAGCTATACGGCTACAAAAGAAAGCTATACAGCTTTCTCAGAAGCTTCGTAGTTAAGAAAAAAATTGCTGATGGTCTAGCTCTGATCAACCCTGGCCGAAAGCAAAAAGCTGCATCTCCCTGGCTCCGTTTGTGGTGAGCTACTGACAGTGTCCATAGACCTGGTTCGGGTGTCCACCGAGATATGTGACCGACGTAATTTGCTTTCCTTAAAACCAACTTTCATTTCACTTTCCTTCACTTACTGTGCGGTTAGGGTGTCCACCGAGATATGTGAAACAGGCGTAATTTCCTCTCCTTCAAACCAATTTTCATTTCATTTTCTTTCCCTTACGGACGCGGTTCGGGTGTCGGTCACCGCAGCAGGCATCGCATCGATCACACCTAGCGTTCCGCTGAATGCGTCAGAGTGCACCAGCGTTTTATGCACAACCCACATTCATGACCTGCGCATGCGATGTCGACAGACGCTTTCCCACTTGACCGGAGTTCAAGGTCAACGTTAAAGGTCATGGTCAAAGTCGAGATGGATGGTGTAACAGCCACTGGGGACGCTGCTGTAGCTGACGTCATGTGTCGAACCTGACTACCACAAGTTATGCTCATGGTTTGACCTCTACCTACATTCAAGGTCAAACTTGCGGCCCCGCTGAAGGCTCCAAAAAGCGGCGTAGTAAAGCTTTTCGCTTTAAAATTCATCCTGGTCCGGTGCTCCAAACCCGGGCCCACCGCTTCACCGGAGCAGTCGCTCTACCAACTGTGTTAACCAGGATGCAAGCTTATGGCAAAGCGAGAGCTAATTGATCAATAACTCGAAGTAAGAACAGTGTTGGTCAATATCTTTGCGAGTTTTATGGTCAATATCTTGGCGAGTTGTCGCCACCGTATGTTCCTAGCCAACTAATTAAAATTAAAATTTTATTCGACTCATCAAGAGACCACTAATTACCTTTTTGCAACAGACTTTTCATGTAATGGTGGATAGTAAGTGCTCGTGTATTTTAATTTCTCTTACAAATATCTGACTAGTCCTTCGACCTGTTAAGAGCATACGATTATCTCAAGTATATCACGCTGTAAGAAATAGTTGATGGGCAAGCACAGAGATATAGATGTTGTAAAAATGCAGTGTAATCCAGCGCTTTGCCCGAATCCCAGAGTGTTGCGAACTCTGGCTGGCTTGGACCAAAGAAAAAAAATTATGTCAAGCGCACTTCGCACATGAAAAAATGAGCGGGCAGTCAAACACAGAAGAACGGTCGTTTATAGCTTGAGTGAGTCTAAATGTGACATCATGCATGCGTGGTGCCAGTCTGTTCAGACCCACGTACTTTTTGAGCATCCCTGTTTGCGCTCTCTTCTTCTTATTTTAATAGTCAGGAGAGCTCAGCAACATCAAGGTAATCATTGGGGATAGCGACTATAAGATTTTAAAGTGCGCACAACAAGATTCCTTAACTGCTACTTTAATAATAACTCAAACATGCGCGATACTTTGGCCCGGACGATCACGCGCAGACCATCAACATGTTTAAAAATTTTGATCGTTTCAATGTATCAAACTTTAATTAAGACACCGTGTCCTTTTGTGCTTTTTAGGGCCAATAGCTAATACAAGATTTCAAGGACCAGAGCGCATGTTTAAATTTGTACATTTATTAGAATTTCTTCATGAAAGCAATTGTTTCATATTTTCTTCCGTTGTACTCCAATCTCAAATACATGATTCCTAAATTAACCTCTCAGGCAAAAACCAGAAAAAGATGAGCTTAAGCGGCGGTAATTGACGCATGGGTACCTGATGGGAACATGGAGTGGCACCAAAGGGTGAATGCATGGCCAATTAAGGGGCATTTGCCGGTATAATGTCACTACTCTAGTGGCCCACAAGAAAGCTTATTGCCAGTAACGCGTCATTCACGGACAGGTCTTTTAAACGGGACGTGCAAGCAAAACAATCTCTGGCAGTTCTGAGCCATAATGCCTGGCAAATATCTAAACGCCTAATGGCTCTACCTGAGCCGCCGTCTACTACGGCTGCTGCCTTCTTGTTCTAATTGCTGGCGCTAATTTCAAAGCTGGAACCATGCCATTAATTACAATTTACAGGAAGACATGTCCTTCATTTTACATATGTTCATAGCTGGGTTGTTCCAACAGAGCTAACAAGAAATATCAGTGCCCCGGCCAAACTGTTCTCTGTATTAAGACTTGATTGACAAGTAAGCGAAGAATCGGCTTTCTGCTATCAGCGCATTGTTATTTTGCAGGATTTTATCATAATTTGTTGATTTTGTATCCGTATAGGTTCGTGAAACGGGGTGTTTGGGAAAAAATGGCTGTGGTTTAGCCCTGCCTAAACCTGGAGTGACACGATAGCTACAGCTGTCCGAGTGGAACCTGCTCAGTCGAATTGAGAAGTCCGTCTTTCACCGCTCCGTTTCGCTGGGCGTTCCTTCTTCATCTTCGTCCCACATGACACGGCGCATACGCACAGCTGTTACAGCACACGGTGTCGCCGGCGCGCCGCGCCACTGGCAGCAGCAGCTGCTCTTCACCACGTGACCAGCCACGGCGCCACGCCCCCGGCAGCTCCTTCGCACCACGTGATAAGCCACGTGACCGGGGCCGCGCCGCCACGGTCACGTGCCGCCGCCATGCTAAAGGCCCGAAATGCTACCGTAATGTAGCTATCGCTACAAAAGTAAATATCTTTTTTCTCCCTGAGTATATCATCCTTTTAGAAAGAAGATAGATGTATTTTTTCGCAAATACTTCGGAATTTCCGACGACTGTTTACCTCCAGAAAAAGGAAACGATCCAAATATTGCTTTCGCCATTAACAAGTGAGCATCAAGACGGGAACTCAGTTGTACGGCAGTTCGATTTGCAGTGCCGCACCAAAAACTGCTCTATGGTTTTTAGGTTTTCTTTTCACCTTTTCTCTGCAGCCTGCCTGATTGTGTTGCGGTAACTAAAGGACGCAAATTACCTGCTCCCGACTTGTGCAAACGGCCGCTGCTTCATATACTGAAGAGAAGGCTAGTTTTATACAAATAACAGTGCGCCCCCGTCCAGCGATATATTCGACACTTCCAAAGAGCTACGGTGCTTGCAACTCACATTTTCCTCAATGTTACATCTTTTTGGTTCCTTGACACAATAACGCTTCCCGCATTTCCATTATCCTCTCCTCCTTACTGCTGTGCGTAAATATTTAACACTGCTAGGTACCTAACAGCATACTTAACAATAACATGTAGCGCGCAGGGCTCCTTTATGACGATATATTCACGATTTGCCAAGAGAATTAATGCGCCCAGATACACTTTCGGCATTTCACCTGATCGAATAAGTTTAAGGTGTCCTCGCAAAAACATGAATAATAAACGTGAAGTTAATTTGACAGCTGCATTGGTAGGAGAAGTGAAAAGAATTCAATATTTAGTTCCTGCGCATGCCGCCAGGTTAAAGGGAGTCAAACGTTAAGCAGAAAACGCAATTTTCGTAGAGGATTAGCATGTTAGTTCTCATCGTAGGCTGCTTCCAGCGCATAAATGCGGTCACGGATGTCACCTTGGGAAACCAAGCAGATTGCCGGCTGAAAATGCGGTCCGGATTTCTCGTCAACGAACTTCTTGCTAGGCAACGATATGCTCGCAGCTGCTCCATAAATTGACGTAACGAGAGTGCTGTTGTTTTCCACCGAGCAAAACACCAACAAGCTGTGGTTGTTTCCTATCAAATTCGGCTCGGTGACCTTCCGCAACGGCCCATCGGAAGTTGAGCTGCTTGATCGATGTCCTGATGGGCAAAGTGTCTGGATAACGGAACCGCATGCTCTCGAAAATGGCAACCTTGGTTTGAAGAATAAAGCTATACTGAAAACCTTTTTAGGGACTAAGCTCCTCTAAAGTTCTACTACACTGAGCAAGATATTGAAGCTTGTCTCCTTTTTACACTTTACTTGCCACATTTAAAAGAAATAAAAGAAAACATGACTTCCGCCCGTTCAATGCGAAAGCATTGATGTTGTCGCGGCCAAAACATTTTTGATGTTCGAGACAAAATTCGCTGTTGTATTGAGAGCAACCACGTGATTATATGACGTCGTCACAAGCTGCCAACCGTGGCAGGTGACAACCTGGCCACCGGATTGTCCGACGCTGCTGGTGGCAAGTAGATTAATGAATGTACGAGAGAGCTCATATTATTTTTTGACGACATCACCTCAACTTGTCCATCTAGCAGTCAGCAGACTATTTTCTAGACAGGAGCCAAAATAGAGAATCGAACTAAAAAGCTCTAAGAACGTTACTGATACTCTCCAGCACGAAATTTCACCGCAGCAATGTCGGTGTCCCAGGCTCTGTAGGCTATTTTTTTTTTTTGCTTTGCTTGCACCTCGGCACGTCTGGCGACGATAGTGGTTCGTCATGCAGGCGAAAATTTAGAATGCACAGGCAGCTCGAATATCTATATTAATTCGAAAGCAGTAATAGTGGAAGAGAGACGAGTATGTGAAATGCAAAGCGCGAGAGTTGCAATTTAAACGAAACATGATCGGCTTCGGCGATAACTTATCCCTCTCAGCCTCTTTCGGGTCACTGTTTTCTTTGCTGGGTCGCCGGCATGTCTGGCGACCATATTAGTTTGATAATATAGTATCAATTTATGAAAACATCGCTGTGCAAGGCATAGATCTCGAAAATGTGTATATTAGTCCAATATCAGAGAGAGAGAATACGCCGATGTGCAATGCACAGCTTGATAATGTGTTCCAGTTTAACACGAGGCGTAATCCGCTGCGGCGAAGGCCTGTTCTCTCATGCAGTGGCAGTGAAGCTGGTCTTCTCTTGCCGCCGCGGGTTCGAATCCTAGCCTCAGCAGTGTTTGTTGCTTATGATTATTTATGTGTGGCATGGCTCGGTTACAGCAATGGCGGCGGCGCAGCTCAATTCAAGAATTAGGGGCCTGAGATCTAAAATAAAAAAAATATGACATGCAAATTCTATCACCACTACAGCTTAGAGGGATACCTGCTACTTTAGCTAGCAGTCCGAATGTGGTGGCTGATGTACCAACAATTGCGAATAATTGGAGGTGAATACACACAGAAAAATGAGAAATCGAATGCTGCCGCGTGGTGCTCTGGAGGTAAATTCAGCGCCCGTTATTTATTTATGTGTTTTTTGATTAAATATGTATTTATTTATTTTTATTTATTTATTTATTTATTGTTTTTTATTTGCAGAATTTCATTGTCCCCACGGAAATTATCCGAGGGAAGACCAGTTTTAGAAAGATATAATTTTCAAGTAATTTTCAAGAGTGCACAAAAACCCACAAAGACGCACAAAAGTACAAAAAGAGTCAGAATCAAAGTAATACAAAACAATAAACACAAAACAAATGAATACATATTACATTCTTAAATTTAGCCGGGAATAAAAATCATGGTTATCGATGGCTGAAACACAACCTTCTGGAAGCAAGCAATATTTTCGGAAAATATGAGTTTGCAATAATGTTCGTGGCTCAGTGGTTAGAGCACTCGGCTACTGATCCGGAGTTTCCGGGTTCGAACCCGACAGCGGCTGCTGCATTTTTATAGAGGCCAAACGCTAAGGCGCTCGTGTGCTGTGTGATGTCAGTGCACGTTAAAGATCCCCAGATGGTCGAAATTATTCCGAAGCCCTCCACTACGGCACCTCTTTCTTCCTTTCTTCTTTCACTCCCTCTTTTATCCCTTCCCTTACGGCGTGGTTCAGGTGTCCAACGATATATGAGACAGATACTGCGCCGTTTCCTTTCCCCCAAAAACCAATTATTATTAATAATGTTCGCTTTGCAGTCATGTTCGCGCACCTTTTTGGAGTGGTCGTGGCGAGTAGAGGTGTAGGTTGGCTCCGACAGATAGTTGCGTATATCAATGCCTGTTTTATTAAAGAAGATAGTGTGGAAGAACTTCAGCCTTAAACTTTCTCGTCTTCCAATTAATGTTTTCCAACGCAGCACGTTCATTGCCTGGCTGATACTTTGAAAAGGGTTATAAATATTGTACAAGAAGCGCGTAGCCTGATTTTGCAATTTTTCAATTTAATGGATCAAATAGTGCAAATAATGCATCCATAATACAGGATAGATGTGACGTGCTGACATTAAAGTCTTTCTTCAACATCCTTGGACGCTCATTTGATACCTATACGAATAAAAAAGATCTTACTTGCTTTAGATATTGAATGCTGGCTGTGTGCGTTTCATTTATATTTCTGGGTTAAATAAACGGCAATGTACTTGCATTCTGACACGTTGTGTTTTCAACTTTTATTGAATTTGTGGTTCGAGCTTTACATTCGAAAAACGGACATGATTGTATTCTTGAATGATTTTGCTAATATTTTTTTTTCTTTTCTTACACCAATTGCTTTTGTTTCTCATGAAGACAACTACCAAATGCCAGTTTAACTCTTGTTTTCGCAATATTTGCCTTGTGACCTGTCGTAGAATCTTACTTCAAACATCCAAGTTCGTCACCCATGTAGACATAACTTGCAGGGGGGGGGGGCGGTACTGTAACAATCGTGCACCCACCGAGCCAAAATAACTTGGAGAGCCTTCTTGATCACAATCTTAATGAAATGAAATGTTATTGAGGTTGCCTGCAGTGCTGTCCAATCTTAAATGAAATGTTATTGAGGTTGCCTGCAGTGTTGTCCACAGTTAGTGTATAATGTTCTCTCTGAATGGAACCGGATCGATTGCCCTTGTATGACATGCACAAGTCATCACCTCTAGAAGGTCAGTGTGCCTTTCATTCGACTATCATATAACATTAAATTATACAGACCCACTTATCCTCGGTACTCCGCCCGTTTTTCACCCCTAATGCACCTAATTCATTTTCTCCTTTGGGCCTACTTGCAAATATTTCGCGGTGTTTTTGAATTTTTCTAGGTTAACTAAGCAGCGAATTTTGCAGCTCCTCAGATTTCAAAATCTTCCGGTCAACTCTGATTGGTGCACTGCTGGTCACGTGTTGTTGACGACGTCAGGACCCACCTGATTCACTCACAGATCGTGGGGTGTCTTCATACAGCTGCTGGCGCAGTGATCCCGCGCTTACGCAATGAGACACTACCCTTACAGGAGTCGGCTGTTTCAAACACAGCCACCAGTAGTGCTTGTGGGACGCAGTTTCCCCTGCCAGATCTCCCGTAGGCTCATGCACACAGCCATCGTCGGCAAGTGGGAACTGCATTAAATTTGGCAACTGTGGGCAGTTTGCTCATAATCCGGTGAGCAGGTTCCCTCACAAAATATTCTTTACACAGTCTATAGACTATCGGTAGACTTCTGTCTGTAAAGTCTATGGACTCTATAGACAAACCCAAGAGAACCGTCTATAGGCACTACAAATGTTATAGACCGTCTAAAGACAATCTATAGATTTATGGCCATACACTTATAGTAGACTTTTGTGTATAGACAGTCTATAGATTATGAATAGACAAAAATAAATATCTAAGTAGGCAATAGTGTCTATCACAAGTCTATAGACTGTCTATAGACCATTTTTTAAGGGTTTCCACCTGCCACGATGAAAAGGTTTTGATAATGCCACGAGTTCACGTGACCTCTCTTCCGCAAAAAGAAAATTTCGTAGCACAGAAGATAAAATTTTTTGCGAAACGGCAACCTAAATGAATGTTTAACACGGTGAAAAGCTGGGCTGCTTCGTTCATTATCTTGTTACGATATGATAACGTATTAATAATGCTCCCTTGATGAAAAATA
>JARKHS020011877.1:45000-65000 GCA_030143305.2 Amblyomma americanum
GAACTGCTCTTGGAGTCGGTTGTAGGCCATTAACGGGTAAATAATGAATGGTGGCGAGGTGTGCGTCGCGCGCTCCGGCGGGGTGTCGAGGATCTGTTTCATGGATATTGCGAGTCGCAGTGTCGCACAGTTTCCAGGAACGCACACTAAAAGCTTTAGAAGCGATGCTCACAGGCGGGATGATATAACCTTCCGGGAAGGGTGCAGGCGCACCGGATCACCCGCTGAAATCCCGCGCAAGCTTTCCCGCTGAGCTCGAGGGCCGCAAGGAGCTGTTTAGCTTTTTGGGCCGACGCAGGCCAGACGTCACCCTTCTGCCATTGTCGCTCTATTGACTTCCACTAGTATGACTAGTGGGCCGTCTCCTACGTCACCACCAACGAACTGCTTTCCCTCTCTTGCGCGCCCGCGTGTTTTCGTTTTCCCGCAAAAGTCTCAATACTAAACAATCGCTGGTCTTCTCGCACTTTTCCAGACCGATCGAGCATTGCAGGTGCAAGAAAAAAGAAAAAAAATTCCAAAATACACGCAAATCCCGATAGAAATCGATCTTTTCCAACAAATAGAAAGGTAAACAGCCACCAGAAGCTCTGACCGATTGTTTAAATTTTTCGACAGGGTATTTTTCAATACCTCTAAGCATCAGCGTATTAGGTTCTGTATTCTATGTGGCCACTTTAGTAAGATACAGAAAAATATACAGTAAAATAGAGGTTGTGGACATGCAAATTCATGCTAAGGAACCAGTCTGAACAAGATATATGAGCGAAATGAGATAAACTGACCGCTAAATAAGGCTTAAGTTGCCAATAACAGTAAAATGAAACCGCGAAGCTTGGCGCACGACGTTTTCAGAAAGTGAATGGCGTAGTCAGCGAAGCGATCCCGAACATATATTCACAATATAGCCTTGTTTGAACACGGAAGTTCAAATGGTGGGGTTAAGGAGTGAGACTGCATCCAGAAAAAAATGGTCTCTAGAGACGAATTCAGCCTTCCAAGGAGCCCAGACATCTGCAACATAACAAGGTGGCCGAAGGCGCAGTAAATTGAAGCTCAAATAGAACCATCAAAGCGGATATTTATTCAGCCGCCCCTACGGCACAAACTGCTATCCTGTGTACGTTTATTTCTGCTAAAAATTGACCTACGTGGAGGAAGCGTTCAAAGGTCCCTATGACCATTTGCTTTCCTCACTCGCAATATCTACACACGCCTGTCACACCGCTCTTAACTGGTCAGTTCCTGACCGTTTTGGTCAGGAACCTGTATATCCCTCTATATCCCTCGCACATGGTCATGCCACCATTAGTAACAAACCACGAATTTTCGTGATTTATACCTTATTGAGAGGGAAGTATTAATGCTTGCTTAGGATGAGGCAATATTTCGCAAGTCGGCCTGCTATGCTACGCAACCATCAGTTTATCCAAAAGCTGCTTCTAAGGAGAATGGAAGAAAGCCCAGATACAGTCATAGGCTCTCTCCGTTGAAATTTTACTTCGTTCCTGCCCCCCCCCCCCCAGAAAAGTCGAAACAACAATAATTAGTTATTAATTTATAAAACTATATATTTACTACAACTAAAATATCGATCTTTTGATTCTGATCATCAAGAACAAGAAACTTTGTATGCTTGATTGTTTTTTTTCATTTTTCCACGAATTTTCTCTGATGTTTAATTTCAAACACGATAGAAGCCATCATCAATATTTTCGTGTTGCTGCGCTCAGATGCCTACAGAAACAAAAAGAATAAAGCATACCGTCAAGCATGAACAACCAATTATGTGCGTCAAGAACTGACTGTGACCACGCCTTATCTTCGTGTACAATGTCACCTTGGATGACACTGCAAGTATGCATGCCCTTTCTCTTCATTAGACGTCACGCTCACTTGTACAAGGTGTCAGCTATGTGATTTATTTGCCTCTTTTTTCAGAAATAATGGCATTCGTTTCTGGAACGCAGAGCTTAAAGCGCAGAAGCTACGTCAGCGGTTCCAACGCGCTGTTGTGTTACCGATGTTTTTCTTTGCTCCGCTCCCACATACAATATATTAAATTCCTATACGTGCACTGACTTCCTGTTTGTGTATAAGGTATTTCTTCCACCAAAAATCAGAAAAATGTCTTTTGCACATTCTGAACACGTCGTACATTTACTCACGAATTTTATTGCAAAAATATTCTATAGCCCGTCGGCATCGAAACACGACGTCGGCGTTGGCCAGCAGCAATAGTACCAAAAATCCCAGGTGCCGTCAACATTGTATTAAAGAAAAAAAAACTTCTGGACATGCAGCAAATCCATCCAAGGAGTTCTAGACTGCGCGGCGTGCGCAACTCTTGGGCCGTAAGGCCACTTTTTCGAAATAATGCTGTATTTACGTGATCTGCAATAACAACTTTCTAAAGAGGCCATATAACGACGCTAATTTTTTAAAAATAAAGGTGTAAACAGTATAAGCGTTTATTTACGACGGCATGCTAATGCTGTATGTTAAATCATAAAAATTCAGTCATACCAAATTATTGCAAACCTTCTGAGCATCGCATGCCTTTTCGCTCAAAACAGGCGTGTGGCTCTTGCTGCATTACACCAGACGCAGTGTCAGTGATCCCGTGCAATGACATATTTTCATGCGTGAAGTTGATATCTTTGCGTCTGTACTGTGCCCAAATACGTGGCACCATAACGAAAAACAATAAACGGCGAAATATTTATTTCGGGCTCTCAGAATGCAGTAAATGGAACAGATTGTGGTGCCTTTGCCTTCTGATCACAATGCTAAAGGGATGTCATTGTATGCTTGAAAAATTATGGCGTAAACAATTTACACTCCGTAGCAGTTCAAGCAGCGCGACTGGGAGTGTCGCACAAAGTGTCCTTGCACAGCTGTCTCGGTTTAGATTCGGGCAAGACCGAATTTGCCACCTTGGAGAAAAAGCTCGTATCAGTATAATTTTTTTTCTTGCCGCCTTGTCTTACTCAAATAAGAAGAGTTAATATTTATGATGAATTTCCTTGATCAGAAACTCAGAAACAGGATGCTTCCCGTGAAAATATATGCTGGCAGTCAATCTCCCTTGGCAATTTTGACCATTGCCGACATCAGGCTGCCACTTCATCAGATACCACTTGGAAAATTATCAATACCGTCCTCAGCCGCGGGAATACCTGCCGTTCGCGCGAGAAAGTAAGCCACCAAGATAAGGAAATAACTGGCAAAGCCTTAGCAGAAAACTTTAACGAATACTTTGTTAGTTTAGTATCACAGGACTGCACCACTCTGATTCTGCGCTCACAAATAAATAGCACTACGGAAAGCCTATTTTTGGAGCCAACAAGCGAAACAGAAACTTATATGACCGTTATGAACTTAAGTATTAGCACTGCGTTAGACGTTAACAATATGCAAGAGGGGCCTGTAAAGAATGTTTTAGAATTAATTGTCTCGGTACTTGTCCACATCTATAATCTTGTGCTCGTAACCGGTGTGTATCCAGAAGCAGTATAGAGTGACAGTAATATATAAAAGTGGTAACAGGAACTTAACATCAAACTATAGGCCGATATCAATTATACCCATATTCTCCAAGGGACTAGAAACGCTTATCTCCTGTCGCATCGCGCGGTTTTTAGACAAACAGAACATTTTGAGTGAAGCCCAGTTTGGATTCAGGAAAAACAAATCATCCGAAACAGCATTATTAACAATAAAAGAGACAACTGTGGAAAACATTGAAAAAATTATTTACACGTTAGCACTCTTTATTGATTTCACGAAGGCTTTTGATTCCTTAGACCACAAGATATTATTATCCAAACTATCGTCGTATAGTATACGCGGGAAGCCGTTAGAACTGATAACATCATATTTAACTGGAAGAAGCCAATGCGTATGCATAGGCACTACGCGGTCATTCTTGCTGGCTATTACATGCGGTGTCAAACAAGGCAGGTTTTTGGGACCTCTTCTTTTTAATGCTTACATAAATAATATTGTTACAGTTAATCAAACAGCGAAATTTGTCATTTATGCGGATGACTGCAGCATTCTAATCTCTAGTAACATTGAAGATGAATTGATTAACAATACCAATGAAATACTTGAACAACTCCATATTTGGGCACAGTCGAATAAACTTAAAGTTAACGCGAAAAAAACTAAAGCGGTTATTTACAGGGCAAGAAACAATTCACTCAATATTAATCATATGGTTAAATATGCTGGACAACAAATTGATTTTTTAAATGAACATAAGATCCTAGGAGCTATTTTTTCATCTAGCCTTAGCTGGGTTTCGCAAATTCATAGCCTCTGTAGAAAACTCTCTCTAACAACTGGAGCACTCTCTCGTTGCCGAACACTTCTCCCTACGAAACTAAAGCCGCAAATATATTACGTTCTATTCTCATCTCATTTAAGTTACTGTAGACTTATTTGGCTTACCACGACAAAAACAAACATTCAAAAAATATTTGCACTACAAAAAAGGCCATTCGCATATATTGCCAATGTTTCGTTCCTTCACTCGACCCAAATGCTATTTCCCTCATACAAAATCGTCAGAGCTAATAACATATATGATTTCCGTATTTTGCGTTCTTTCGTCTTCTCAACTACTGAGCAGAAGACGTTTTTGGTACAAACTTCAAGTCTTAAAGCCAAAAAAACAGTTATACCTACACGTAGTACTAATTTATGGCATACTCAGCATTTCCACACAATCTACAAATTTCAGTCATTGCAGCACAACCTCCCACAAATACTCAATCACATCAATATGCCAATATAATTTCATTTAAACAGCTTCAAGAATCCTTTTTCCAAACTATAAGTAGTCGCATTTCTGATATATGTTTGCTTCACTGATCTATTATTTCTCGTACATGCATGCTATCTCGATTTCAGTTAGGATTGTACAAATCTAGAGTTTTATACAAATATGTATGTATGATGTATTCCTGGGTTATTTGTGATACCATTTTGAAACTAAGCTTGTTTGTGTTTTGAATACCACTCAGTTATTATTGTATAGTATATGCTATTCTAGATCTGTCCGTTGTTTTTCTTAACTATTGTTAATAACTATGTCGGCACTGTCTTGTAGAGGTTTTCTGGGCCATGTCAAGCTTTGATTCACAGCTTTTAGCCCAGATATCTTTCCAAATTTCTTGTAAAATAAAATATGAATTAAACAAGACAACAACAATGTTTGCTAAACTCTTTCGTTCAAGTGTGAAGAATTTGTAACAGTGAACTCGGTAAATCTAATTTCAAAGCTTGCTTGTGTATGTCCAAAATGTACACTCCGTCTACACCTCTCATTGCGCTCAAACTATGTGCTATTTTGGCAATACCAGCTGCCGTTCAAGCCACAGCAAACAGCCCGATGCACACCGCTTCGTCGTCGTCCGTCGTCTTTAAGCGGTTTGGCAGGCATGGCTTGCATGGCCACTGACCGGCCGCATACTCTCCTCCTAAGCAGTAACAACACATCTGCTCCAACATTTGAAAGTAACCACCTGTGACACCCTCTTTTGGTTACCGGTTGTTAAAGTTGGCATTAGCAGAAACGTTCAAACTAAGCAACAAGCGCTTACCTCTGCCCTGTAGTAATAAAAGCTCAGAGTACATCTGGCAGATGATCTTAGGTCATCAATGACAGGGCGCCATTATCCGACACAAAGAAAACATAAAACTGCTTTACCTTGCCACTTCATATCTATGGGTGAGATATACTGATCTTGACGTCAAGGCTTCGAATTCAGGAAACTGCAGCGAACTATTTAAAGGAAAATAAGTGAACTACTACAGGCAGGAAGAAGGCAGAATGAGTAAGGGAAGAAACGCGCGTTAATGAAATACTGGGGCTCAAATAAAGAAGAAATGGGCATTTGCAGAGAATGAAATGCGGAGAGTAAATGACAGATGGAAATGTATTGTAATGAAAGATTCAGAGGGTAGCACAGCAGAAGAGTTGATAGCTGATCTATTTGGCAGGCGTTTTATAATAGAACCAGTCGAAAAAAGACGAAGGCCCATAAGGTAATCTCCTATGGATTCTTCCTTCTTTATACGACTACACCTTTGCCAATCCCACCGCGTGGGTATGTGCCATATTTACTGAGGCAAAGAAGAAGAAGACAAGCGCACACCTCGAGAATAGATGACACAATTGTCCGTCTTGTCTCGTGGTGTGTGCCGCCTTGTTTTCAGTCTTTTTTTTTAAACTGGTTGCTTTCCAACTTAAAGCCGAATGGAGCAGGGCGGTGATAAAGGGTCAGCCTGGCGCAGCAGTTACGCAAATCGCTACATGCGAGGTTATGGTGAGCGCAGCAGGCGAGAGACAGGGTTCATTTGAGGTCAACTAAAGAAGTTTTGTCTTTCAGTTAAAGTAGTTCGCGTTATGGTGATGATCATAGTGTGCCTGAAGCCCTGCAAGGAAATTAAAAGGTAAAAAACGCATTTGAATAATGCACACATACTTGAGCATTACAAAAACTTTCCCTCCTCATTAAAATAGTTCAAGCTAAATTTCTCACTTCAACAAAAGGCTTGTCTTTAGTTCTATTGAAACCAGTCCTTCATAGCCTCAGTCACTTCGGGACCGTAAACCTTCATAAACACAAGTTCTATTGAAAATTCACCTTTTTTCACTCTCAGGTACATCCGCCACGATGGTTCATTTGCTATATAATTAGGCTGTTCAACCGATGCCATGGGTTTATATTTAGTGTAACCGCCGCATTTTGCAGTTGCGTAAATCCCAGTTCTCGCTTAATATCCCTGTGCCATAAAAATGATAGTACAGGCCAGAGTTATTGCAAGGTTCATAAGAAATAGAGCAGTGGAGCAATCGGTAAAATAGGTTTCGTTACACACATATTTTTCTGCAGACGTAGTTAGGATGATCATACTGGTTCTTAAGTTGTCAGCCCGAAAGAACGTACCTGCTGAAGTTTTCGTGAATTAGGTTTCACCGTAGCTTTCACATAATTCAGCACGTCATAATAATCTGACACTTTTGGCCTCCACTTCAAAAGGATGTGTCATGGACTCAAGCAAATAAAATATAACTGTTGCTAATGTTCCGAATTTTAGTTTCAGGTTCGCATACCTTGCACAGAAGATTCATATAAGAAAAAAAAGATTTTGTTTAAAGCTCAAGGACCAAGTAGTAGAAACAGGCAGCTCTGTCAAGGTGACTTACTTCCAAGTTACA
Source organism: Amblyomma americanum (assembly GCA_030143305.2). Lineage (NCBI taxonomy): Eukaryota > Metazoa > Arthropoda > Arachnida > Ixodida > Ixodidae > Amblyomma > Amblyomma americanum. The sequence continues at coordinate 52,232 of JARKHS020011877.1, forward strand.
TCACATCAGCAACAGATAAAAGTTGGTGAAGCATTAGCACTATATCAAAGCAATGTGAGGTGTTTAATGTGAATGGCACGTTGACTCATGGCTCTAAAGAAATTGCAAATCTTTTTAATGCACATTTCAAGTCTGTATTTACGCAAGATAATGGCAGTTTACCTTTCTGTGATTTTACATAGCTGCCTCCTATATGTGATGTTGAGATAGCCCAAGAGGGCATTTTCAATATGGTTCTCAACCTTGAAATTCGAAAATCTTCCAGCCTAGATCATATCCCGAATGGATTTCTTAAACTCTCTGCGGAATGGGTCTCAAAATAATTACATGTTTTGTAAGTACAATCCTTGCACCTTGGTCAAGTGCCAAGCAACTGGAAAACCTCCACAGTCAAGCAACTTCATAAATCATGGAATGAGCAGCACATTCGAAAATACCTACACATTTCTTTAACGTCAACCACTTGTAAAATCTTGGAGCCCGTACTTTACAAACGTATTTTCGCATTCCTTGGGGAGCATCACTTTCTAACAGCTCACTACTAGCATCGCCTTCGAAAAGGCTACTCTAAAATAACTCGATTGGTTCAACTAATACATGACCTCATAAATGCTATAAAAAACGCTAATGAATCTTTTATGGATTTCTGTATAATTTTCGACAGTGTCATTTATAATTTACCTCCTAAATTACTGCATTATTAACTATATACTAATGCATTATAAATTACTGCACAAAACTCTTAAAAATCGTCATCTCCTTAAATGAACTTCAGAATACCTCATTACGCGTAAGAAATTTGTTAGTTTAAAATCCCGACTAGGAAAACTTCACGTTGACTTTAGCACTCCCCAGGACTCAGTTTTTGGACTTCTTCTTTTCCTCCTCTATATAAATGATGTTGCAATAGATGTTCCTGTAAAAATAAGATCATATGCAGACAACGATGTCTTATACTCAGAAACAAAAAGCGCCAATTGGATCAAGTATTGTTGAATAATACACTTCAGAAGGTTGTCGTCTGACGTGACACTTGGCGGATGTCGGTAAATTATAAAAAAACACTTTTATGTGTATTACACTCAAAAAGAATAAGCTTATTTCATTTACTCAGCTAACAATTTTTCACTCTGAAAAAACTGAAAACATATACCTTATGCTGTGGATAACTAACAGCATGAAATGGAATCAGCACATTGGTTAATTAGTCGCTAACACTTGCAGTAAATTTTTTTTAAGAGCCTTATACTGTCCACGATTAATGTCCGTTTACTAGAATACAACAAAATTAAACTTCCAGTACTCGATTGCGCAGCAATTATCTAGAGTTTTGTTACAAAAACTAACATCAAAAAGCGTGAACTTGTGCAGAATAGGGTGCTTCCCTTTATGTAGAATAATTTTTCCCTCGCATCTGTCACTGAACTTTTAAAACGAGCCAACTTGTGGCAACTAACCTAGCGTAATCGAGCTCACGACTAAACTTTAGGTATCAGGTTGTAAATACACACTACAATGTTAACATCTCTGCTGTAATTACATTTTCTTCCTGATATGCCACCAAGCAGAGGTATCGACTCAATATGACACCATTCCGTGTAAAAAATAATTGATTTATTTGTTCTTTTTTCCGAGGACCGTAACTGACTGGAATAACTTAAATATAAGACAGTGACTCAATCTTCCCGTTCTTTGTTTACCGCCGCTGCCTGCTGACGGCGCAAAAGCACCGATATGCCTTTCTTGCTTTTTTTTGCGGTAAATTTTTTTCTTATTTTGTCAGTCCATTGCATTGAAAAAAGAAGTTTGGTTTAGTTATCTGAGACTAATTTTGTCTTCATTTCTTTTTGTTGCCTACGATTATTTTTGTGCTGCATTATATACACACCCCGATGAAATAGCTTGTGAATAGTAGTATCTGGAAATAAATAAATAAAGTAATAAATTTCAGCGCATCAACGCTTGAAAGAAAGCAGAAGTACTTCTAATACTGTTCTTGCTCTCTCTAAATAACTCTCTTGACACTAACCCTGTTAATAATTGGAGAAAACGCATCTGTGGGGTCGATGCCAATTTGCCTAATATGAAGGTCATTCGTCAAACCGAGTCAAAGTTTCTTCAGTGCTACCACAGGGTAAAGCGCTACACCCTGTTCTTTTCCTATTGTACGTAAGCAATATATCACATAACGCAGATGTCACTGTTTTTATGTTTGCTGATGGCTGTAATTTTTTAAAAAAATTAAGGAAAGCAACGACCCTATTCTCAAGGAGGCATTGACTACTATAGTGGGCTGGTGCCAAGAGCAGCAGAGTACATTTAACTTAGAAATAGCAGTATGCATGTTAGTGATAAGGAAGAAAAACAACTGGCATTCTCTTATATAATTATTCGAACTGAATTAAATCGGTGGGCGAACATAAATATCTTAGCGTTGTTCTTTGTTCCGACCTAAATTGGGCAAATAAGATTCCACACACAACAAATAAAGCTTTGCTGCGTTTTTTTTCTTGAAACGCTCTACCCGTCCGCATCCCCTGCTGCTAAGCTGCTGGCCTACCCATCCTTGGATCACCCCATAATGTAATTTGACATTGTCAGCTGATTCGCTCGCACACAGCAACAAATATCGAAACTAGGCGTCCACAGGAGGGCAGTAGGATTTATTTATAATAAATATGAAAAACAAAGCTCTGCCAGTGATCTCGTTGTACAGTCTTTTCTCCCCACTCTCAGCTGCAGAGCACGTTTCTTACGGTTTACGTTGTTTTACCTACTTTTCAGTGCAGCCCATAAAATTGGCATGGACTATTACGGTCATCCTAATCAAGCAGAAGCGCGCGCAAAAATAACCTGTAAATATGAAGTGAAATTTATATTTCATTATATCACATTAATTTATTGTTTCCTCCCTGTGTGTATTCTAAAGGATTTGTTTAGATCCCATGCACGGTGGTCATGATTGTCTTACTGTTTTTGTGCACTTTGTATTTTCACAGTAAAAGTGAAAGTGCACAACCAGTGCAAAAATATGCTTTGAAGAGAATATGTAGGTGCTTGTCACTCTATGAAACAAAATCAAAGAAACACTATTGCACGTAACTGTTCTTTCTTTTGCTGGTTTGTTTCTAGTAATTAGTTTTCCGCCCACTGCCGTTTCCGTAAGCGTGCGTGCACTCGAAACTACTGGTTGTCTTTGTCTACCTCAGATGTATAAATTATTAGTGGCAATAACCTTAAAACCTAAACTTAATGGTGCACCTCGTGACTCAATTTTTTATTTGATTGAAAATACTTTTTTACTACTAGACCCCTCCAGACTTGTGGTGGACGCTAGACGCTAACCAGAGTTGTTAAAATAGCTATCATGAAAATGGTCAAATCGAAGTGGTCACTTATTGTGAACGAACACCTACCCGCAAACGTGAATCAGCGACAAGCATTTCAGTTAATCTGAGCAGTCCTCACAGTTTTGCGTGTTGTTACTCTTGCGCAGGTTACAGAAACATGAGGGTCTGATAATTATTCCGAAGCCTTTGTGCCGGAGTTTCTTGCAAGTTGTAAGCTTGCTCACCAAAAGTCAAGTTGGCGGCTTTGTTTTTTTTTCTATTTCATTTGTACAAGGTAGCAGCCAAAAAAAGAAAACTAATAAAAAGTTGCGAAAATAGCTGTTTCGAAGAACCGAATGTCAGAAACATGCTTGTTCCTTTGGATGAAAGGCATTTTCATATATTACTGCCCTTCCTTGCGTGGAAATCGCAGACCAGAGAGAGCATGAAGTGTCGATTCCGAAAAAAGGTAGTCGGTGATTCCCGAAAAGCATGCAGCTACTCAATCCTTATGATTAGAGGTTTATGACGGCTTCAGTTAAATATTTCAGTGCGCGTCGAACTGGCTAGCATTTGTAATCAGGACACATATGACACGGTCCATCAAATTTACGCCTCGCTGTTGAACACAGCACTACGCAAGTGAGAGTTTAATGTTGCAAAGTATGTTCTGCGTCGCGAAACCAGCGATTGCCAATTTCTGTGCAGGAAGAACCTGGGCATGCTGAGAAAAAGAAAAAGAAATTGTTGGAATGCCATGAGGAAATTATAAAGATCACATATGAAGCTTCAGAACGCCGTTGTTGCTAGTGGGAGCAATAGGCATGGAAACAAGAAGCAGTGAGAAATAAATTGCTCAGGAAAGATGGTGCAGTTCTTTACTTGCACATAATTTTGTCAGAGAGCATGGATCTCTGTGTGCCTCAGCGAACGTTATAACAATAATCCATAGCATCTACTATGGTAACGGTGAAAATTGAGCTTGCAGTGTGGAAATCTATTAATATTTACACAATGCAAGCGCCATTAAGCTTAGACCATAAGTCTACTTGTGTAAAAGTAACACAGCGCGCAGAGAGGCTGTAAAGAGGCGTGAGCTTTTGCAGGCTGGTGACAAGGCTTGAGCGAAGTGTTACTAGCAGTGCAAAAATTCTAGCACCACTCTTCTAATATCAGCTATCTGTCAGCGAGCTGTGCTCGGGCATCTGCTATTCTTGACGTATCGCATCGACTTTGTCTGTGTGACTAATGGTTCTATTGCGCTTCGTGTGTGTGTTGATCACTGTAATCTTTTCAGAGATCCTCGATAAACTGATGACCTGGCAGCACTTTTAACTTCCCTTAACGAATTATTTTGCGCGGGATACATGTTGTAAGTAGGGTGTGATTTTAAACTCCGGAAACAGTGCTGATCAACGTTACACAAAATAAATCTATGTTTTTCTCCTTCGATCTCACCAAATCACCTAACTAAAGGCCTACATTTAATCGCAGAACACATTACCGAGAAAATTAGGCTGGAACAATGCACACTTTTCTAACACGCGTTCTTTTTTTCTTTTCAAGCGATGTTTTTTACCTCAAGGCATAAAGGTTATGAAGTGAGATGTGAGGAGGATTCTCTTCGGCCTTACGCATACCTTCTTTTTAGTACACCATAAACTTAAGGCTGCACCAGCAGGTTAAAGTAGTAACATAAGAACCTCCTAAATGGCGAACTGAATACGCTATTGTTGTCTACGATCCGCGTAAGTTAGTATTGTAACGCACTTAATAAGATAAAAAATCCGTGTAATTCAATTTTCCCGAATACAGTCAGCCTGTTTTAGTCTAAGCATTAATGCTGTCGAAATCAATCCCATCGCTAGAAATCATGATGAAGCTTTCTGGATTAGAACTTTGTACGTATGGTATTCTTGAGCTCCAAAGCAGTCTAGTGCTCCAAAGCAGACTGACACTACAACACCTCACATAACAATATCAGGAACATGGAACAGTGGTCACAAGACATACTTTTTTACCCATACTTTGTCTATGCCAAAAGTATTGTTTCACTGCACGTTTTTTTTTCGGACAATAATGGCTGCAAAAACTGGAAACCCATAAGCGATTGAAATTCCATGATTCTTCACCACACGGCATTAAGTTTCGAGATACCTTCTTTAAGCAGAAGGCATCGGCAATTAAAAACTATGTCTCCTTCTCAGCCCTCTCAGTTCATACACGCCGACCCGCTTGAAAGAAAAATGAAGAAAACAGGTCGGGACTTTACCACTCCGCCCCCCATCTACCTCCATCCCGCCCAAGTCACCTCGGCACGCCCAATGGGAAGGCTCCCCAAACAGCCCACTGACGTCATCATGGTAGGGGCGGCCAAGAATGCGCGGTTACGCGTCGCTCTAATCAGCAGCTAGCTATTGCGGGCAACGAATTTCTAAAAGGCAGTTATTTTTAAGCGGTACAATTCACGCAGAGCTTTCAAATTTGACTCCAGATCTAGGTAAGACCACCATTAGAGAGCCGTTGCACTATAATGTGACCATCAATCTTACTTCACGGTCCTATTATTTCACAGCCGGATACCAATGCACCGCGACTCTAACATTAGCGAGCAGCGGCGAAAAACAAAAACAAGTTCGCAGCCACATCGCGACTAGTGCCGAGCAGTAGACAGTGCCTTTACCCCCTTCCCCATTTGCTACTCCCGCCCGCGCACCGTCCATTTCCTTCTCTATCTTTTGCTGCTTCATCTCCTCACACTCAGTGCAGACGAAACTGCTCTACTAAGCGATCTAGAAAGTTTAGAAAGTCGTTAGGACTGATGCTTTTGCGAGTTGGTATGCCATATTCAAGAAGAACGCCAATTAGACAAAGAGTGGAGGAATTTCTGCGTGTGTCTTCCTTCAGTCCTTGTCTAATTTGCGCTGTTCTTCTTTAAAATCAAAAGTTTACGACACAATGGCTCGCTCAGTGGTTAGCGCACTTGCAATTGAGCCAGACGAGTCTTATTATATTCCGGCCGCTGTGGCCGTGTTCTGACGGAGGCGAAACTACAAAGGCACGGATAGGGTGCGCGGTGTCAGGACGCTTAAGGAGTCCCACGTGGTCTAAATTTATTAATGCGCATGAGCTACGTTTCAAAAAGTTGGCTTCGAGGCCTCTAATTTGTGGTGTCTGGCCAAACACGAACTGGCCACCAGTACAACACGCCGTGATCAACCGTTATCTTACACCTTCAAGCAACGTCTAAAAGGCTGACCGTTAAATAACGTCCTTCTTTATCTCTGTATCTTGTGCTGTTATTTTCTTTTACCAATACAGCGTTTAGTGCATCATCCTGGCAAAAAACAGCACACACTTTCACGATAAACAGAACTTGAAGGAAGAGATCACCATCGCTGACGTCTCAGTTGCATAAATATGCATCAATGGGGCATCAATTACCGAGACCGTGGTCTTGTGAGGGTACCGCTGTAAGTCGCAGATATAAGGAAAATAGGGTGCGTTGTCAGGCTGGCAAATCGCCTAACAGCGGCTGGCTTGAAAATAGGTATCAAACAGGGCGTGTGGAACTACAGAGCCTGCGTGACACGCGTTCGGATGTGCGCGGATGTGCATGTGTACTGTGGCAATGGCTTTGACGATGAGAAACGATCCGCGGATTCTGTGCCATTTCCACCAGGCAAACTCTGGCTACAGCACGAAGACAACGAAACGGCTTTCTTTTATATACATATCTGGTTGTATTCACACGCGTGTAGGGGTACATCAAGACAGCAGTGAAAGAATAACGCAGAACTAGATGTAAAAGCACTAACATCTTCTGGTCATCATCATAATCAGTCTGACTACACCCACTGCAGAGCAAAGCCCCCCCCCCCCCCCCCCCCATGTCTCTCTAATTATTCCTGCCCTTTGCCAGCTGCCGCCACCGTATCCCCGAAAACTTCCAAATCTATCAACACTCATTGTAATTCAACGTCCTTGAAAATATTTTTCCTCCTGTTCATTCGACAAGGTTATATAGAGGAGGAAATGTTTTCATGGCAATCTCTTTTTGACATTTTTAAAGCGCAACTGATGCTGCTTCAGAATTCGGCGAGCTGAAACGAGTCGCATGTACTCAACTGGCAGGTGACGCGTGCGAAGTATTTTCAGGCTAGCATTTGAAATGGCAAGCAATCGGCGATTAAAACTCGCAGCAGCATCTGGCTTCTCCCAATTAGAAAGACACGATGGGATTCCTTCATCGGCAGTGTTGTTACATTTCGGACGCAGGAACACGTGTTTGAAAAGAAAAAAAAACAATGCCGTTCTAGCCACAGACCGTGGTGTCTTGTTTGGTGTCATCTGACGGCGCACGTGACGATGTGGCCGAAGGCAGCGGAAGAGTAGCTCTGAACGTACCTGGTACTCTCCCCGTTTTTCGGCAATTCGGTAGCGCTGCGGGGCGAAGTCTGAGTTTTAATCGTCGATAACGTCGTCATTTCAAGTGGTAGCGCAAAAAAAAACTCGGTGCGCTTAACATACATGCTACATAGACTTGAATCTTTGAATAATGTTGAATTCTGCAAACCCTTTTCAGTTGAACTTTAATGTACTGTCGGTTGCAAACGCGGTGTACATCATTCGAACCTTCGTTAATACTGCACGACCGCAGTACACAACGCCCCACTTACTGCCAAGGCAGGCAAACGTGTCGCCGTTTTGAGACAACTATGGGTTTACTCTTTTTAATCTTTGATGCTACCGCTCTGAACAGTTCCGAAAGTCGTTTGCAAAGCCAGGAAACTAACAACAGTGTATTCAATATAGCGGCTTTTCATCCCGACAGGGAACTGGGCGTGTCGGTCGTTGTGCACCGAATCCAATATTTCCTGACCGTTTCCGCAGCACGAAATCTGCATAGCCTAACTTGCGGACAGTCTACGTCGGATGAATGTATTTATTCTTTAAGAAAGAAACTTTAGGACCGATCCAATATTTTTATTTTCCTGCAGATTTTTTACAAAAACAAGCAAAAATGACCATTCTCAACCCAGACCCCAAATATCAAACTCCTAAAAGCCTGACTTACTCTGAAAATGTTATCTAAGTACTACAGCCAGCTCCTCGGGCACAGAACGATTACGAAGTTTCGGACGTTCGCAGCACTTTATAGTACCTGTAGTAGAGTAACTTAGGCACGCTGCTGCAGTAGACATATACATATAGGCATCGTCAAGTACGCAATTTTTAAACGCATGCACTCATGCCACCGGCATCCCGAACTTTTCTGCCAGTTATTTCTAGCTTATTTTTTTAACATAACGTTTCTCCTGAAAAGGAAACCTTAAGTGTTGCGTAAAAGGCAGTTGATCCCACTAGCCGAACACTTACCGCTTAACAAGATTACAGAGTATCATTGTATTCACGAGTTTTATGTACGTAGTCAACTGATTAAAATTTCAAGTTTTTTTCGGTTTACCAGGACACCGCTAAATACCTTTTTGCAAACCAACTTGTTACACGCAGGTAGATAGTGAATGTCGGCGTATTTTAATTTATCTTAGCAAATTTCTGACTAAGGCTTCGACCTTGTGCGATTATATTCCCAGGCATATCACGCTGGAAGAAATATTTGACGCACAAGCACAGAGTAATAGACGTTATCAAAATGCAATATAACCCAGCGGTTTGCGCGAATCCCAGTGTACATGTATTGCGAACTCTGCCTGGCTATGTGGCTAGCTTGGACCAAAGAAAAAAAAATCATGTCTAGCACACTTCGCACATGTTAAAATGTGAGGGCTGTCAAACACAGAATAACGGTTGTTTATACGTTGATTGAGATTCAAGGTGACACTGTGTACGAGGGTCATGCGTGGCGCCAGTCTGTTCTAAGTGCATGCACTTTTTGAGCATCCCTGCGTGTGCTCTCTGCTTCACATTTGTACAGTCTCATGAACATAGCAGCAGGTATGTAATTATTAAGGATAGCGGCTATAAGATTTTTATTTACGCATAACAAAAAGATTCCTTAACTTGTACTTTAAAGAGAACTCGAACAAGACCGGGCTATGTCAACTCACTCAACTCACTCTATTAAGACGTGGATGACAAGTAAGCGAAGATTGGGCTTTCTGTTGTCGGCGCGTTGTTATTTTGCAGCCTCTTATGATATTTCTTTTATTTTGTATCCGTATTGGCGCGTGAAACGCAATGTTTGAAAAAAGGTAAATATCATTTTTTCTACCTCAGCATATTATCCTTTCTGAAAGGAGATAGATGTATTCCTTCGCAAATACCTCGAAATTTCCAAAGATAGTTTACAGCCAGAAAAAGGAAACGATCCATACATTGCTTTCGCCATTAACAAGTGAGCATCAAGACGCGAATGCAGTTGTGCGGCAGTTAGTTTTGCAGTGCCGTGCCAAAAAGTGCTCATGGAGTTTTTGGTTTCGTTTTCACCTTTTTTCTGGAGCGTGCCTGATTATGTTGCGGTACAAAGTAGGCAAATTACCTCCCCAAGACTTGTGGAAAAGGCCGCCGCTTCCTCTATTGAAGAGAAGGCTAATTTTATACAAATAATGTTGCGCCCCCGTCTAGCGATATATTCGACACCTAAAAACCGTTACGGTGCTTGCAACTCATATTTTCCTCAACGTTAAATCTTTTCTGTTCCTTGACCTGCTAACGCTCCCCCCCCTTTCCATTTTCCTCTCCTACTTGCTGCTTTCCATAAATATTTCACGCTGCTAGCCACCTAACAACATACTTAGCAATAATAAGTAGCACGCAGGGTTCCTTGATGGCGACATAATCACGATTTGCGAAGAAAATAATGCGTCCTGGCACACTTTCGGTATTTCAGCTGATCAAATAAGTTTAAGGTGTCCTCGCAAAAACAACAAGAAAAATCGCGGAATTATTTTGGCAGTTGCATTGGTAGGAGAAGCGAAAGGAATGAATTACTCATTTTCCTTCCCGTGCCGCCCGGTTAACGGGAATCAAACGCTTAGCAGAACACGCAATTTTCGGAGAGGATTAGCATGTTAGTTCTCATGGTAGGCTGCTTCCAGCACATCAGTGCGGTCAGGGATGTCATTTGGGAAATCATGCAGATTGCCGATTGAAAATACATTCCGGATTGCTCGTCGGCGAACTTCTTGCTAGGCAACGATATGCTCGCAGCTGCTCCATAAATTGACCTGACTGGAGTGCTGTTGTTTTCCACCGAGGAAAACACCAACAAGCTGTTGTGTTTCTTATCAAATTCGGCTCGGTGACCTTTCGCAATGGCCCAACGGAAGTTGAGCTGCTTGATCGATGTCGTGATGGGCAAAGTGTCTGGATAACGGAACCGCATGCTCTCGGGAATGGCAACCTCGGTTTGAAGGATGTCCTTTACGAGAATAAAGCTATACTGAAAACCTTTTTAGGGACTAAGCTCATCTAAAGTTCTACTACACTGAGCAAGATATTGAAGTTTGTCTCTTTTTTGCACTTTTCTTGCCACATTTAAAAGAAAACATGACTTCCGCCCGTTCAATGCGAAAGCATTGAAGTTGTCGCGGCCAAAACATTTTTGATGTTCGAGACAATGTTCGAGACAAAATTCGCTGTTGTATTGAGAGCAACCACGTGATTATATGACGTCGTCACAAGCTGCCAACCGTGGCAGGTGGCAACCTGGCCACCGGATAGTCCAACGCTGGCTGGTGGTAATTAAATTAATGACTGGACAAGCGAGGCCACGCGATCTTTAACGACATCAGCAAAACCTGTCCATCTAGCAGTCAGCAGACTAATTTCTAGGCAGCAGCCAAGATAGAGAATCGAACTAAAAATCTCTAAGAACGTTACTGATACTTTCCAATACTAAATTTGACCGCATCAATGTCGGTGTCCCAGGCTCTGTAGGCTCATTTTTTGCTTTGCTTGGACCTCGGCATGTCTGGCGACGATAGTGGTTCGTTGGAAGTATTACGTCATGAAAACAACGATGTACAATGTACAGGCGGCTCGAATATGTATATTAGTTCAGAAACAGTAATAGTAGAACAAGAGGATCATGTGCAATGCTCAGCGCGAGAGTGTTGCAATTTAAACGAAGCATGATCGACTTCGGCGATAACTAATCCCTCTCAGTCTCAGTCGGCTCACTGTTTTCTTTGCTGGGTCGTCGGCATGTCTGGCGACTGTATTGGTTTGTAAACAGTATCACTTTATATAAATATCGCTGTGGAATGCACAGCGCTCGAAAATGTGTATATTAGTCTGATAGCAGTATTAGATTAAGAACACGACGATGTGCAATGCACAGCTCAATAATGTGTTGCTGTTTAACACGAGACGTGATCCGCTGCAGGGATAGCCTGTGCTCCCATGCAGTGGCAGGGAAGCTGATCTGTTCTTGGCACCGCGGGTTCCAATTCTTGTCTCGGCAATGTTTATTATTATTTCATTATTTATTTGTGGTTTGGCTCGGTTACAGCAACGGCGGTGACGCAGCTCAACTCAAGAATTTCGGGCCTAAGGGCTGCGAGTTAAAATCCGAAAAAGGCTGACATATGCAAATGCCGGCACCATCATAGCAGAGCGGATGCCTACTGCCGTAACTAGCAGTCCGGATGTGGTGGTTATGGACGAAATATTGCAAATAAATTGATGTAAACACACGCAGAAATGCTCAACATAAGTAGGGACAAATAAGAAATGTAATGCTGTCACATTGCACTCTGGAGGTAAATTCAGCTCCCATTTATTTATTTATTTATTTATTTATTTATTTATTTATTTATTTATTTATTTATTTATTTATTATTTATTTATTTATTTATTTATTCAAATTTATTTATTTACACAATACCTGCGTCGCCCATAGGAATTATTCCAGTGAAGACAGTTTTAGAAAGATTTAATTTTCCGGTAATTTCCAAGAACGCACAAAAACACAAAAACGTACAAAAAGAGTCAGCATCAAGGGAATACAAAACAATTAACACAAAACAAATGAAGACATATTGCACTCATAACTACAGCCGGGAATAAAAATCATGGTTATCGTTGACTGAAACACAATCTTCTGGAAGAAAGTTCCACTCTCACTGTTTTCGGAAAAAATGAGTTTGCAATAGCGATCGTTTCGCAGTCATGTTCGCGCACCTTTTTGGAGTGGTCGTGCCTAGTCGAGGTGTAGGTTGGCTCCGAGAGATAGTTGCGCTTGTCAATGCCTGTTTTATTATGAGAGATAGTTAGGAAGAATTTGAGTCATAAATTGTTTTCTGGCGCTTAAATTTTCTCAACCCAGCACGTTTATTATCTCGCTGATACTTTGAAAACGGTTATCATTATTGGAGACGAAGCGCGCCTCCTGATTTTGAAATTTTTCAATCGAATGGATCAATTAGTCCTAATCGACGATAGATGTGACGTGCAAAATATAGTATTTCTTTAAC